>JAGDQP010002938.1:34139-98895 GCA_022664845.1 Lepisma saccharinum
GAGATAACTCTAGTTGAAAATGCAGTAATTTCCAATGCAATTTTAAGTATATAAAAACATACCCCAAATTTAGTAATTTTTCTGGCACTTCCGTTGCGTTAGAACTGACGAACAAACGTTTTCTGCAAAGAGGGTATATCAGAATGTCTTCCACAAAAATTGGACAATAATTCTGTCATGAAGGAGAGATAACTCTACTTGAAAATGGAGTAATTTCCAATGCAATTTTAAGCATATAAAAACATACCCCAAACTTAATAATTTTTCCCGCACTTCCGTTGCGTTAGAACAGATGGTGGGAAGGTTTCTGAAAAGAGCGGATATCAGAATGTCTTCCACAAAAATTTCACAAAAATTCTATGTCATGAAGGAGAGATAACTCTAGTTGAAAATGCAGTAATTTCCAATGCAATTTTAAGCATATAAAACATACCCCAAACTTAATAATTTTTCCCACAGTTCCGTTGCGTTAGAACAAATGGGGAGAAGTTTTCTGAAAAGATGGGATACAGAATGTCTTCCACAAAAATTTCACAAAAATTCTATGTCATGAAGGAGAGAGAACTCTAGTTGAAAATGCAGAAATTTCCAATGCAAATTAAATGATATAGAAGCATACCCCAAATTTAGCAATTTTATCTGGCGCTTCCGTTTCGTTGGAACAGATGAAGAGAAGTTTTCTCCAAAGAGGGGATTTCATAATATATTCGACAGAAATTTGAGAAAAATCATATGCTTAGAAATAGAAGTATATTAATTTATGCTGCATCCAATTCCCCGTAAGATTACCATGTGTTGTTTGCGCCTGGTCGAATATGGTGCTGAGATCAGGCCGGTTGGACAGGACGGTATTGTGTTGTTTGCCCTCATATTTTTTACAAAATCGCATATCGTCTATTAGAACATCCTTGATCCTCACGAACTAGTTATAAAATACTGTTATTTTTAGAACCGGTAACAGTTATCCAATTTGGCAATTTAACTGTTATAAGATAACCATTTGTTAGAGTTTGCCCCAACCCCATGCTTTGCCTAGTGCCCATAGAGGAAAATGGTGTTTGCTGAACTATGGTGTTTGAAAGTGAAAATACTGTACTGTATAAGCAAAATGGAATAAAAAAATTGGATTCACAAGGGCCAGGGACTGGTATGCACAGAAGCAGTGAAGACTGTTAAAGTCTCTGCAATGTAAGTTAATCTATTTTTCTCTAAATTTATAATTGTTATCGTTTAGTACAAGGACAATTTCGAAGACAGGGAACACTGGTTTCTATGGAAACACTGTGTACTTCCTTCTGTGTTAAAATTCTCAGTTTCTTCGTAGTTGATAGTTCATACATGTTCTCACTGCTACTGCTATCCAATAGCCTCTATAAGCGATACTGTACTGTTTGCTGCCTTTGAAAATTTCATCATGACTATAGGCCTACGAAACCAGGGTGCAGACACACTTATCTCGTTTGTCCACTTCCAGTCTAACCAATATGCACCTTTTACCTTCGGTTCTAACTCAGTTTTGTACGCTTGATATCACTGTGCGGCCCATTTTTTTATTTATGTCATTTAGCAGAGCAAGTCAGCTACATATTATACAACTGAACTGAACTTGCAAAAATAGTAAATATTTGCAGTATTTTCTGTGGATAAAGTTTACTTTATCTACCGTACTCCAATGAAAGTAAAATTTAGAAGAGAATGACGATGTGAAGAAAATGTGGGAGCTGCTCCATTATATTAACTTCGGTTCCTTTTTGGAAAGCATTTTTATCGAGTGTAATCTGAACTTAATATGATATCAAACCTAACTAAACCGAAATTAGTTAAAAGCCAATTAATGTAAAATATAATTAGAAAATAAATGTAAAATTAAATTGAATAGAACATTTTAAACAATGTAACATAATTAATAACAACACATTGAGCTCCTAATGTAGATTAATGTGATAATCACCAAGAAAAGTAGAGGGTTAAAATACCAATGAAATTATTAATAGGATCGATTTGATTGCGTTTGCGGAAGAAGTGGAGTTTAACCGAGTGCCTCAATTAGTGACCGTGGAGGTTAGGTACGGTTATGTATCTTTACACTATCGTTTTTTTAAAAAAAAAATACTGTAAAGATACATAACCGCACCTAACTTCCACGTTCTCATGGTCACTAATTAAGGAAAAGTCGGGTTTAACCGAGTACTCGTTAAACTTGACGTGTACCGCGTTTACAGTTATTGTGAAATATATAATTTGCAAGGTCATTATAAGGTCGTCATTTTCACATAACTTCGAAAAGAACCAGGTAAACGTGGTGCTCCTAAAAACGTCCATCCTTTCTTCTTGATTTTTGAATTTTCATTTGAGATGCAATCCTTTACTGATATAGATTAATACTATTTGGGGTGACAAGACCAAAACTTCACATTTGTACTTTATTGTGATATACTTTCACATATATTTTTTCAGTAAAAATCGGAAACACACGCGCCACAACTTTCTCACAAAATGACCGATTTGGCACGGATTGACCCTAGTATCACTACCGTTTGCTAACATCTTACAGTATTTAAGAATAAAATATTAAATCACTTGAACACGAACACTGACTTTTTCCGTTAACACAAAGTAGTACGTTTTTCTAATGAGAAGATTGTTTAGAATGTGATTATATTATTGTTAATTATGAATTTAAATATTTCCTATTGTTATATTTTTAATATTTTTTAAATTTATTCATTGAACACAGGCAATAGGGTTGGAGGAACAGTAATTACAAATATCCCCTCGGTCGATATATATATATATGTTGTTTTTGAGGATCGATATATATGTTGTTTTTTAAATTTATATTGTTATAAAGAAACGAAATAAATTTGTTCATGATGAAAACACAACAATGGAAATCATAAAATTTAAATACTAAAAATGCATTTTAACGAAAACGTTGTTTACTACATCGATTCTTACGTGATTGAACGATTCTGTAGAGCCGAAATGGAAATAATGTAATGTGATACGTTCAAATTAACTGAAGTGAGTGTAATGGAAGTATTCCAAAATGTGTAGCATAATACTAGTTAGGGAACCAGAGAGACCCCACGTGCACATCCCTGATTCTTCGAGACCAAATTCCTCATGGTCTAAATAAATGTTTAGCGATGTTCCCAAAATAGAAACTGGGTGCTGTTATAGTTTTACGTCGCCAGAAAATGGAACATTTACGGGGGAAATTGACTTTGTAGGTTAGTAAAGGAAGGTGTCCTCTGTAAGAATTTCATGGCGCTGTTTGTCTAAAAAGCCCAATTTGTTTTAATAACGAAGGTTTCTTTAGTTACCCGCTTTAAAGTGTAAAGTGGTCGGCCATTCTAAGCAACAGACGATATGAAAAATGATCGCAGCGCCAAGAGCGGCAGTAATCCATCGAACGGTGAGTAACTGATTGTGTCAACTGTGTAAAATTACAAAATGCGTACCCGTTGGTCTAGTGGTTAGCGTTGCTGTTTAGGGATTGAGGGTTCCCGGCGCTGTCAAGGATTTTTTCCAAGCCGAGTGGGTCTGGAACGGTGCCCACCCAGCATCGTGATGCAATTGGGGAGCTACTATGAGTAAAACATAGTGGCGATCACAGTGGGAGCTTAGGCTTTCCTCTCCCAACCCGTCGTCTGGTCAACGTGGAAACAGTAGACCAATCTGCTCCCTTCGAGGAGAGGCCTCATCCAGTAGTGGATCGAATATGGCTGTGGTTTATTTATGTTATACAATACAGACATAAAAAGAAACTTATATCCAAGTATAAAAAGTACAAGGGGCATAGAACTAATTTCAAAATACTACAATTTCAAATGCGAATGGCTAAATACAGCCTACAGACAAAAAGCAATGGAGTCACCACCTCCAACACTAGTGAAGAGGGATCTGGAGACTAATGTATCATATTAGTTTTGCTTACAAGATATTCTTTCAAAACAAAGGCTGGTTAGTGGAGCATCTGTTTCACTGATAAAATCTCTCAGAAACATATACTTCAATATAGATGACGTCGTACGAATATAATCTGGTACGGAGGAACAAATAAATTCCTATATAAACAATTTGCACAAGATTGAATTTCTATCCCGTAAGGGTCTAAAGTAGAAGGGAGTCCTTAGCAGGAAGTTTTTTAATCTGCGCGAATTCTAGAAAGTATCAGTTAACGTGTTGGCGCTCATTGGATTTTTATGGTGGTGTGACTAAAGGCGTATGTTTCGACATAAATAATGCATGATTTATCGGATCTGATTTACGAATGCCGAAATAAACTGAGGCAGGCAGGGCTTACTGAAGGAAGTACTCAGCCACACTATAATATTCGCATTTGGCAGGGATCAGGGTAATTAACACGCCAATTTCATCAATAATTTTAATCTAAAATTTAAATTATCTTCAGCGCAACCTTTTGCAAGGTGCGTAAATATGAAACCGGAATTTATGTACAGGAAAGACAGCGATTGGATGACAATGCTAAGAACTATTTTATTCGAAGTATTGGCCATCGCTAGCGATACATTTCTGCCATCGTTCCGGCAATGTGTGGATTCCAGACCAAAAAAACTGTGCCTTTTGTGCTGCAAACCAGTCATCAAGCCATTTTCGTAAGATGTGGAGCGCTGATCAGCAAGTGCGTGTCCCATGGATGCAAATAAGTGAAAATCGGAAGGCGCCAAGTCTGGTGAGTAAGCCGCATGCGGAAGGATTTCTCAGCCAAACGTCACAATCGTTTCCTTGACCGATTTTGCTGTGTGGGAGGGTGCATTATCGTGAAGCACAATCACTTTATGTTGTCTTTGGTCATATTCTGGTCGTTTTTCACGCAAAGCTTGATGCAAATCGATCATTTGTTGTCGGTAACATTCGGTATTAACAGTTTCGCCAGGTTTCAGCAGTTCATAATAGATCACTCCCTTCTGATCCCACCAAACACAAAGCATTGTCTTCCGTCCATAGCGATTTGGTCTTGCAGTCGATGTCGCCGGTTCTCCTGGAGTTACCCATGATCTTTCACGCTTAGGATTCTCGAAATAGATCCACTTTTCGTCACCAGTCACAATTCGATGGAGAAATGATTTCCTTTTTTACCTGGCGAGCAGAATTTCTCAAGTGGTTCTTCGGTTTTCCTGCTGTCGTTCAGTCAATGCATGTGGAACCCATTTTCCCACCTTCTGAATCTTGCTCATGGCTTTTAAACGTATGGAAACTGCTTCTCGTGTCACATTTAATTGATCCGCGAATTGTTGTTGCGTTTGATCGTCATCCTCATCCAACAAAGCTTGCAAATCGCTGTCTGCAAACTTTTTCGGTGGTCTTCCACGTGTTCGTTTCTCACGTCAAAATCGCCACTTTTAACTTTTGTAAACCACACATAGCACTGTGACTTACCAAGAGCATGATCACCATAAGCTTCGATAAGCATGCGATGCGATTCTGCAGCAGTTTTCTTCAAATGGTAACAAAAAATCAATGCTGTCCGCACATCGTAGTTTGTAGGTACAAATTGCGCCATGTTCAACCCTATTAAACACTACACTATGACATGAAACTTGTCTGGTTGTGAGTTGTAAATCGTTATCAGCAGTCAAAACAAGCAAGTAGCGCCAAGGACGCAGTTGTACGGTAACCACAGTGACAGCTAACACCCGTCTATGAACAAATTCCGGTTTCATATTTACACACCTGGTAGTGCAAAACTACAGGAACGGAATGTTGTAGCCGCGATGCGCCCATAAATTTAGCTTTCGGGAGTGAAATAGAGGAGAATAGTGAAAATCCGAACGAAAAGTGTCAAGTGGTTGTCTGGCGACGTAAAACTATAACTGCACATAAAACTGGCCTTAGACGGCGACTAATTTTGATCGAAAATTAGTCAAAGGCTTATATTTTACAATTATTTTCTATGACTCGTTCAAGGACTCACCTTGTAAAGCAACTCTGCTTGATTGGGAAAACGTGTTTGTTTCAGATTGTGTCAAAGATGGGCCGCATAGTGGGCGAAGACTCTTGAGGAAACTCGATCAATTGCAATGTCTCCAACTAATGGTGCAGTTATGATTTACTTTTCGCGCAGTACAAGTTTAAGATCTTTCTGTAAACAATATTTCTTACAGTAACAAAATTTTAGACGTGATTACAAACAACACTTTAGATTAAACTCAACTTTCATTCAATTTAAAACTATAGTGTTACTTCAATTTGCTTGTATGTTCTGCTGCCATCTATTGTAGACCAAACGTACTACAGGTTTGTATGTATTCTCTTTCTTTTCGTGGTTTACCATCAATTTCATAGCATTTTCGTCCAATTCTTGACGTAGCTTTCAATCCTCATCTCTGCTGAAGTTCATATTTGGCACAAAATACTCAAGATTCAATGAAAACACGAATGTAAACTGCGCATAAAACCATGCAACGCTTGCGACTGCTGCAGCTTGACTGCTCTCCGAAGGAGTCGTTGCAACAGTTGCTAGCGACACCATGCGTCCAACGCGTAAACCAAACCACCTTCACTGATTTCCCTTCAACGTGTCAATGCAGTGGCGCATGCAGCAGTTGCATGCGATCTTCGTATGCGCCAATCGCACAAATGAAACTGCACCTTAAATCGATTCGCAAACGAGCTGCTGAGCTGAATATAACATCTTCAACAATGCATGTACACGATACTCAAACGTAGGGCTACAGGGACTTCTCGCGCGCCCTGCAGAACCAGGAAACTCTCGTCGAGAAGTTGAGATGCTCCAGTGTAGTTCTTATCATCAAGCCTAGTGGAGCGAAATTCAGTTTCAGTACCTTGCGAGAGGTTATTTCGTACTATACTAAATCCTTGCAGCTTAACATCTATTTATTTTTAAATGAAATATTTATAAATATGATAGTATCCTTGAAGTTCTAGGGATTCTCTCGGTGTAACGCACACCTGCTATTTACATCATAATATCAAAGAATATAATTGCATGCTTTACACTATACACAATGGTCATATACGAAACTGATAAAATATTATCTGTACTTTTAGGTACACATTAAGAAAATCATGCAAATCTCCAATTTGCAACGTATGACATTTTACAATATACTAATATTTACAAAGTACAGGAAAAAATTAGTGCTGCCATCTATTGACTGAAAACTCAGCCTCCATTCAGCATATATAACATTATATCGGATATATTAGAAACCCCTTACTTCTGATAAATAATTTAGAACTTTTCATAACTGTATTAATTTGTGTTTACATCAAAGTTGTCGTTTTGTGAACTTTCTTCGTATTTAAATTGGTACAGACACCATTTGTTGCTAATTTTAATTACGTCTAACAACTTTGATGTTATTGTTTTATTCTTAAGTTCTGTTTTACTATTCCTTTTTCTATCTAACGTGAATTATCCGATATATTTATATTAAATAAGGTAACTAATCAATGAAATAACTCTTTTAACAAGTAAAATCTTGTACTAATAAATAATAATAACATAAATGCGAATAAATAATACATAAATCACGTGAACTCATGTTAACGTACCATAACTAGACATACCCAAATCCATCGTCAGAATAAGCTATATCCCTGACAGTTACACGCACGTGAATCTTCTCACACACTAGAGGACACCGTTTCTACCGACCTCATTCCTTGATGATGGGAGTTCAGATTTCGTCTTATCCTACCTTTACGAAGTTTTATGCGCCGATATGCTGTGGCACGTAACATATACCATATGCCTGCTGAAGTAGTCCATAAATCTTTCAAATGAACACAAACTTCACAGCATAACGCTGTTCTAAGTTAGACTCAATTTCCACTTTAATGTAGACGGTAACGAACTACCCTCTATTTGTACAGCGCCGCTCACTTGTAAATAGAAGAAACCCGGTTAATTTTTTACAACACACTACCTTGAAACGTCAAGTGTTGCTGCCTCGAGTCCATAGTTACGATGAAAAAGAAATGTCTTATTAGTTTTGATCAGCCAGCGTAATTTAGTTTATACAATCATCTTGTGTATAGTAATATGTTGAACATTGTTCGCTGCAGTGACAAGATTTCGACCCTGGATTTTCCAGTTACCGGTTGGGTGATCTGTCAATCATGATTGGTCGTGGTAGCTCAAATGGTATAGCACGCGGATGGCAACTAAGAGATCCGGATTCGATTCTTGTCACTGTAGCGTCCAATTTTTATCATATATATTCGTATTCTTTCTTATTTGTGTAATTTCTGAGGTTTGAGCTCTACGTAATTGTGGTTTTAATTTGACCATTGAAGTCTTGTAATTTTTAATATTGTCATTAACCTATCTTAATATTTCATTCGTTCTTATGGACTTAATCTTCGTTTATTTATTCCCCTCCGACGTTTCTTAAATCAAGCATTAAGCTGTATTTTTAGAACTGAGGTTTGCTTATGGTAGTGTGGACTGTGGATCACCCTCCACTTCGAAATTCCCATTTCTGTGTAAATTAATATTAGAATATTTTTTGGCGTAATTGTACACATTTCCTGCCTGTATCCACCCTGGAGAATCCTACCTCCCGAAAAGGATTCATGGATATGTGCCTGATTTGAGGCTATTTCTTAGATATACTGTTGCATTAGAGATAATTTAGTCTAATTGTTAGTATTTTTTCAGTGTCAGTTTAGTGTATTACGACTTCGTTTTATTATTCATCAGTATTTACATTTGTTAGCTTCTCTTTTAGACCTTTAATTTAGAATACACTTATTCTCCATTTTTTCTTACAGGTTTCCAGTTTTCGTGAGAAACTTCACGAAAGTTGTCTGTAATAGGTCATCTTTTGTCAGATCATGGAGATTAAGATTAAGGCCGTGCATCAGTACTCAGATATGTACGGACAGTCTTTCCAGATACTTGTGCACAAAAGGTATGGGGCGCTTTCTCTCTCTCAGCTGGTAAAAATATCCAGATACTTGTAATACGTGCTATATATTTCGTGATGTAATCGTGAAAATTTTATATCAGTATGTCGAAAGCCTAGGTGGCGACACTAAACCTTCCTATTTATCGCTTTAAGTTATAAATAGAAGAAAATAACAGGTTCAACTTTGTTAGTCATTAATACAGCTCCATCACATATCTGCACTTAATCCAAGAACGGATTCTTTGAAATTAGCCTCCCTAAAATGTTTTTTCTGGCACCGGATCTTCCTTGATACGGTAGAGATATTCAATGCAATTTATTCAGTATTTTGTCACTCGGTTAAATTCCTGAGAATGAAGTGACATTTAATCTGCGAAAGGTCGGAAAAATAGTCGTAGAAAAAAGTCCAGCCCCATATTATAATATTACAATATCGACAAACCATTGATATCTTGCACACACGTACATGAATTGTCAAACAAACAATAAATAAATAAAGTTAAATAAAAGTGAATTGAATTAAGTTACATGTTTTAGGCATCTGATGCTCATGCCGTGATAGGATAGGGAAAATAAGGCGGCAAGGAGTCGGCCAGGGCCTAAGTTCAAGGTACCACCGCACCATTTGCCTGGTGTGACAGGAAAAAGCTCTAGAAAAACTCAAGTCAGGATCCTCAGCCGCTTTATCGAACCCAGAACATCCCGAATGCGAAGCCAACGCTCTGCAATCTGGCTTACGGCCGCTTGGTAAACTAAAACTTGTTGGTAGGAAATAAGTTTAGTTTTTTTAACTCACCGTAGATTTTTTAAAATGTTATACTGCAACGAGATGGGGGCTAACAGGGATATTGTATTACGTATCAGCTGGGATGTGCTAAAGTTGAAACATGTTATATCAACCATTATCTAGTTAATCCATTGTCAATTGTGATTTTAATTAATTTATGGCTTTTAGGCATCTCAGGCCACATCCATTGTTAAGTTGAATTACATTATATTCTAATACTGTTTTATTTAGTTTGTGTTTCGTGACTGTAGTTACATTTGGTGTCTCACGAGGAGCGATGAAAAAGGGATGTATAGCTCAATATTCTGTGTTATTCGCATTCATCCCGCAGGCTAGAAGAATATTTTTAAACTTCACCTGCATGTATCCATCTTCCGTTTTGAGTCAAGTGCTTTGTAAATGTATGAAAAAGAAGTAGGACAAGGGAGCATTGCTAAAGACAATCACAATATTCTACTAGATCCAGTGAAGCTTTATCAGAGAATATAGAGTAAACAGATAGGGGAAAAACTTACATGACCTACTAGAGATTAGAATTTTAATTAGTTTTTATTACAGGGCGAAGTTTAACAAACGCTACTGGTCCACTTAACATTTTAATATAGACATAGAAGAATATATACATTTCATAAAAGATACAACATACGAGAAGAATACTTAACGTAAAAAGGTTGTAGCTACTGTATTATTGGTAAACGCATATGGAGATATTATAACAAGAATATATATAATAACAACCAAAATATAAATGTATGCAGTAGAACTTCATCTTCGTTTATTCGAGCAAGATTGAGGAAGAACTTTGGGCCAGGGAGGGCTGAAAGCTTGTCACCGCTAAATGTCAACCTTGAAAGGAAACAAATATAGCGGCGTATATCAGTTGCTCAATTTTTCTGTTGTTCATGGTAGGCTGAAAGTGTAGTATTATTTTCTTGTTTAGATTTCCATTTAACATTGCAAACTTAAGCCTTGTCTTCCACTTAACCATGATATAAGTCTACATGATTTATATATCAGAGAAAGAAGAATACACGTAACTATAAAAATCCTTAATACATAAACATATATTCAGACATGATACACACCTGAAACGTAGACAAAACAAACAATAATGCATGAATCTTATCTCTACCTTTCTTCTCTCTTCCTCCTACCTTCACCACTTTACTGCCACCGACCCAGTTTCAACCCCGTCTCACACCTCCAAAAGAGAAAGAGAATATTACCATAGAATTTCTCTCTCTTTCGGTCTGGGGACACCAGCCTTACCAATAAGCCACGAGAAGGGAAACCTGTGCAGCTGGACAACGATGGAGGCAAATCCAGTGCAAATTGTTGAAGAGCTGGCCAGCGAACTCCATGTCACCCATTCGACCGTTCATCGTCATCTGCAGAACTTCGAGTACGTGTCGAAATTCGGAAAATGGGTATCCTGTGCGATAAAACCTCAACAGAAGCTGAAACGAGTTAACAGTTCCCTGCTCACCCATCACAGACGTGCGCCATTTCTGGACACAATGGTGACAGGGGATGAAAAGTGCATCCTCTACCATAATATTACATGCAAACGACAGTGGGTACCTAAGGGGGGTGGGGTGCATCAGGAACTGTGCCAAAACAGGATCTCCACCCCTGCAAAGTGATGTTGATTTTTTGGTGGGATAAACCTTTTGATGTCTGTGCGCCAGTTTGGTTGGTGGCAAAGAGAGATTCGTACGGACCAAGATGTTTCTAAGATTAGGTGGATGTTGAAAAACTAATCTAGGTTTAGTGGGGAATACTGATCTTGTGTCTGGGTCAGATTGGAGAATGTGGAAATTAGAGTGTAGGATTTGTTTGACCTTGGTTAGTTTAGGATGGAACTGGGTGATTAGAGCCGGTGGGCTATTTTAGTGTTGGAGGTTTGAATGGGATGTGAGGATGCACGGCGGATCTGTTTGGTTACAAGGTTAGAAGGGTAGCCTCGGTTGACTAGAGCCTCCTGGAGGCGTTGGTTGTAAGTTTAAGCAGCAGAGGTGGTGGAATTCAGGCGTTGTCCTCTGAGGGCAAGGGAGAAAGGAATCGCTTTTTTGGTGTGGTAAGGATGGGAACTTGAGTAGTGTAAATACTGCATATGGTTGGTGGGTTTTATGTGAACGGAAGTGGTGAGGGTGTTGTTTTCTAAGGTGATGTCTACGTCAAGGAATGTGACTCTTTTGTCAGAAATGGACCAAGTAAACTGGACAACATGGAATTGGTTCAGTTGTTCTAAGAATGTCTTGAGATTGGTTTCACCATGAGTCCATAGCATCATTATATCGTCCAAGAACCTTACCAATCTTACCAACTATCCGATCCCAACACCTACAAGCGCACCACCACAGATACACCCACAAACAGAAAATTTCCGATTTCATTACCGCTAATGGTCCTCGTGAGGGCTTATTTGAAATCCCATAAAATACCTAATCCTGGACAGTCCACGTACACCAAGCTTTTACCTATTACCGAAGATCCACAAACCAGGTAACCCAGGCAGACCCATTCTGGCCAGCTATAATTCCCCTACTGAACGCATTTCAGCTCTCGTTGACTCCTTCCTTCAACCACATGTTCAAGCGTTGCCTGCCTACATACGCGACACCTACCACTTCTTAGAAATCATCCGTAAATTACCGCCTCTTTCTTCTGACACACTGCTTTGCACCATAGATGTTACTTCCTTATATACCAACATTCCTCATGCCCATGGCCTAGCAGTTATGGAATTCTTCCTTAACCAGAGACCTAAACCTCATATCCCTACCATAGCTTTCCTTCTTAACCTGGCCAACCTAGTTCTCACATGTAACAACTTCACCTTTGACGACGACAAACACTACCTTCAGATCCGAGGCAACGCCATGGGTACGAGAATGGCACCTTCTTATGCTAATCTGTTTATGGGCAAACTCGAACATGATTTTCTGCAAACTCAATCTTTGACCCCTCTACTCTGGGTAAGATTCTTGGACGATGTAATAATGCTATGGACTCATGGTGAAACCAGTCTCAAGACGTTTCTAGAACAACTGAACCAATTCCGTGTTGTCCAGTTCACCTGGTCCATTTCCGACAAAAGAGTTACATTCCTTGACGCAGACATCACCTTAGAAAACAACACCCTCACCACTTCCGTTCACATAAAACCCACCAACCATATGCAGTATTTACACTACTCAAGTTCCCATCCTTACCACACCAAAAAAGCGATTCCTTCCTCCCTTGCCCTCAGAGGACAACGCCTGAATTCCACCACCTCTGCTGCTGAAACTTACAACCAACGCCTCCAGGAGGCTCTAGTCAACCGAGGCTACCCTTCTAACCTTGTAACTAAATAGATCCGCCGTGCACACTCAACCCACTCAAAAATCCAATCCACCGGCTCTAATCACCCAGTTCCATCCTAAACTAACCAAGGTCAAACAAATCCTACACTTTAATTTCCACATTCTCCAATCTGACCCAGACACAAGATCAATATTCCCCACCAAACCTAGATTAGTTTTTCAACATCCATCTAATGTTAGAAACATCGTGGTCCGTACGAATCTCTCTTTGCCACCACACCAAACCGGCGCACAGACATGCCAGAGACCCAGATGTAAGGTATGCTCCATTTTCATCACTTCTCCCACAATCACTATCAGTACTGCTAATGGTCGGTACACCCTCAATCCCAAGGGTACATGCAACACCCCAAATGTTATATACATCCTAACCTGCAAGTTCTATGATGCCTTTTATGTGGGGGAAATAAGTTGTGCTCTTAACATTCGAATTAATAACCATCGTCACTTCGTACTATCAACAAACCGGATGACCCAGTTTCCTTGCACACCGAGTCCCACAGTACCAATTTTGATCTCTTTCCTGGTTGCCATAATCTACATTTTACCCCCTACGACCAGCACCTCAACACGCCGTTTGCGGGAGAATGCCTTTATTCACGGTCTGAGCGCGAAAATAAAACCTGGCCTTAACCTTCAATAACTCTAAGCTCCCCTTTTCCTCTGCATTTTCAACACATTTCCTTCCACGATCCCACCTTGTACTTACACGCTATACAGTTATTATTATTTCAAGTTCCGGATATCTACGCGCTACAGCAGTCAGTTGTTCAGTTTTGATGCTTTGTCCGCTACGTGTCGCCACTCTCTCTTCAAACTTGTACTTAGTGAACACGTGAACTTCGCTCTCTTCCTCTCTACTTGAAAAAGTATGAATACACGAAATATAGTGACTTTTTTTATGTGTACATGTGATCTAATGCGAAAGTAAGCTGTAAGTATTATCCTTTTTTCTCTCCTTCATTTGTCTTGAATTTACCCTATACATATATACACGTTGCCTGTTGAAATCCGTGCGTTATTTTTTTCCCCTGCTAAAAAGTTTAATTCATATACTGGCTGGATACCACAGTTCTATGCTTCTCTTCAGGTCGGCACGGGCTGATCTCTGTTCTTCGGTTATCCCCATTACCAGGAATAGCTGCGGTAGACATCAGGGGATAAGAGTGGTGGATAGGTGTTAAACTGGAAGCGGTAATTCAATATTTCTCGTCTGCATGTTCTTAACCATATTCATATAAAGTTTCATGTTTGTCCGTCCGATCGACTGTTTTCCATCTAGAACTGGCCAAAAAGCGATACTCAGTTTATAACCACTGTATAATATGGTAAAGAATGCTTTGCAGATGTAGTGCACACTAAGATCCCACTTTTTTATTACATCATACTATAGAAAATTTTCTGCTCTATACATTGCTGCAAATCCCATATTTGTATCTGGTGTTCCTTTTGAGCTATTCACGGTATTACGTTGCAAGATGTACACCATTTTAGAAACTGCTTTTTTTTTTTTTTTTTTTTTTTCAATCATAAAGTCATATCTCAAAAGCTATGGGTTTTACGACATTTTGGTTATCAAATTTGAATTCTCTGATGAATTTTACATTAGAAACACCTAACCCTGTCTTTGACTATTCATGAGATAGGACTTAAAAATTATTCAAATGGGTGTGTCTCCGTAAAGTGTCGGTCGCGACAATATTTAAGCACAAAACATGCAAATTCTGAAGCGCTGTAACTCTAGATACAGGTGGCCTACGAACCTGTAATTTGAAATTTGTAATAAGAACCAAGTATCAAATTTCATCAAAATCGGAAACCATGGGTGACTTGCCCTGGCTAAATTGGCATGGACTGATTCCAGACAAAAAGGTGGCAACGTTCCACCAAAGATTTGGTTATATCAGAGAAATAAAACAAATATAAAAAAAGATAGATATATAGGAGGTTGACGAGCAGTAGCTAAGTTATCAGCTGAAAACTAGGTAACAGTGTGGACAGGTTTTGAAGACGGGTAAATTACTAAAGTAGTCGGTAAAAAAACATAAAAAGGTGAAGAAAGTGAGACGGAAGGTAGGTAACAGGAAGTCAGTAAGAGATTTCCTGAAGGAATAATGAGGGTAAGAAAACAACGGGAATAATTAATAATAATAAAGAAAAACAAATGAAAATATCTTCCTAGACTGATTAAAATAAATAAGTACATAAAAAAACTAGGAAATTTAAGTCTACCTTTAAAAGTAGGAAAACTTAGCAATCGACCCAAGTGCCACGTTTGTTTACTTTAAAACCTGCCTCTAGGTACGAGTTGTATACACGTCTACACGAGTCTTAAGTTAGGACCCAATTTTATCCTTCTAGTGTTCGCCAGTTTTAGTGCAGGTATTTTTTTATTATCTGATGAAAGTTGATAGGGTGATAGGATCGAACAAAGTATTGTGACAGTAGTTTTTTTTTAACATCGCATTGGGTAATATTTGTCATGGACAGATAACAATTTAAATAAACGAGTCCTCATTTCTAATTTTTCATGCAGGCCTAATTCCAAGATTGTTGATCAGTATAAACTGAACTATTTGTTTTTCTTATCCTTGCAGCAATAACAGATCCTGATGTTGGAATAGGATCTCGTGACCTTTTATTGCAGAAAATAACTTCTTCTGGATGTGTTGAGGATGTGCTTACAGTTGTGCAAGAACATCACTCTGTTATGAATGAAAAACATTTAATGCACGCACTGAGATCTCTGTTTACATTATATAAGAGAAACAGGTAAGTATCTGAAAATATTTTTTCGTGCTCTTTATTTTCATCTTTGTTTGCATCATACAAGTCTGCTTTAGTCCTGAATTTCATTAACAAGCTCTTGAGAAACTTCGTGAATTTAACTTCTGTAAATTTGATAGACACCCAATTTATTTAAGCATTAGTATGCAATAATAATAATAATAATAATGCAAGAGCAATAGTAGTAAGAGAAGGAGAAAGAAGAAAAGTATAATCCTGATTATCATGACTGTTGGGACATTAACAGCTAATAAATTAATTTTTTTTAAGTATCTACTACACTTTATTGTAGAAGGTTCTTGACAATCTTTTCTTTAAATACAAGATGCAAAGTTGCAGTTTTCAAGACCAAAAAGGAACTGGATTTACAGTTCACTAGTCATCTGTGTTTACATGGAAAATCCGCCGTCTGGTGACGTCACAGCATGATACTGAACGGTCTACCTTAACTCTTACGTACAGTCCCCCGACTGAGCTCCGCCTTACTTGTTTATATTTACAATATTGCGTTCTCATTTTATTAAGAAAATAAAGACATTCACAAGCAGATGAATATATGGAAAACAATTGAAACTCCAACAGAATAAAGAGATTGTTGTTTCACTGCGTATACAATCTTTTTGATGGCAAGTAATATTGCTGTGAACAGTAAATAAATTGTATTTCTCTTGTTCATAAAAGTGTTCAACTTATTTCCAAGTATTTTTATTTATTGAAACACGAGAAGCATTGAAAAGCGTTTAATAGAGAAAACACATAAACTTTGGATGTTAAGAAAACAAGTGGCTGGAAGTCGAGGGAGGGAGACGAATTGACTGCTGACGGAGGACAGAAGAGTCAAACTAACAACGCTCACATCATGCCGTATTTAAAAATAATGCATAGTTAGAAATTCATTATGAATAATATTCTTTAAGTTGTATATATTTTTTTCTATTTGAAGGTAAATTGTTAAGAAGAAAATAAGATTGTAAGTTTTTTTTTTTTTTTTTTTAAGAGCTACTGGCTTGTATTTTGGTTTGGGTTCACATAGTGTAAATTTTAAGTAGTATGCATAAAACCTAATAAACGGAATTAAATTCATTCTGAGAATATAGTTTGGCCCTTTAAAGTTGTCATCTGTTCCTTTCTTTTTCGTTGAGATGTCTGGAAAGTACTTGGCCTGCATTTGCAAATGAAGATTTGAAATAAATAAAACGGACTAACAAGGGAAGTCCTTAAATCGTGAGAGCTAAGTTTTTGTGAAAATTGTTTGCCTAACTTCGGGTCGTTAATTTGCGTGGTGATAGTCACTCGTTTCGGAAATGCATTGTTTGCCGCTACACTTCGTTAAACTTGTCACGTTGACCCTGAAATTGAGGGATTATTGCAACCAAAAGTCACCTTTTTACCGATAGTCACTAAAAGTTCCCTAGTTTTATAAAACGGTCACTAAGGTCATTTTAGACTGGTTAGAAGAAAGCATCCACTAACATTTGTTACACAAAACCTTTAAATGTTCACTAAACACATTCTTCCTATATTTGGAGCACACTGTTTTGGTTTTCCGATCGAGTTTTGATGGGCACATGTGACATCACTTCTTGTAGTTCTTCTCTGAGGGCTGCATGACTTCCTCTTCATTTGATCGTCCAGCTGTTTCCTCATCTCTGCCAGCTGACCACTCAATTCTCTTCCCAAGTACTGCAAGAATCATCATCATCTCCCAAATTTCCCTACCAGCTTTTCCGGATGCAGTGTTTGGTACAGAATAAATGCATTCAGCACACTGATGTCGACCATGTAAAATATGATCATTGGCCATCTGCGACTTTTCCTTTTCACTGAAAAATTGCACATTTCATCCAATTTGTCGACACCAAACTTAATCTCATTCTGTGTCATTGTATTTTTTTTTTTTTTTTTTTTTCAGTGGAGTTGTCTATTATTTTTTGTTCATAAAGTGAGCTGAGCATAATTACTACTTTATCCTTTTTGGTAAAATAGGAAGCAATCATAAGTTCATCCTGAAATCGTAATAATGTAAAACCACATTCTCTTTGTTTTGAGGTTACAAACTCCAGAGACAACTCGGGTTTGTTTCTTCCCATCGTTCCGACAAGTGTGAATATTTTGTTAAGTATATCCCTCGCACGAGGTACACTAGTGAAGAAATTATCGCACCCTGATTTTTTATCTCCAGCTTCTTTCCTATGTATATTTGTGCCTCCTAAACATACGCTGTTTCAGAATCACAAATCAACCACAACTTGATTCCGTATTTTCCAAGTTTGAATGGCATGGTATTGTCTAAAAGGGCAATGAACTGTTCATCCGCAGTCAAACTCCAACCTGGAACGTAGAGCAACAGAAACGGAGAACATAGAACAGAAATAGAGCAACACTAAAAGTATATTCTATTATCAAATAAAAGGTCTATTGGTTAAGTGCTTTTTATGCAATAAACAGACAAAATATGCTCTACGCTCAATATTCGTAAAGTCGTGACAGTTCTCGCGAAGTGACAGAATGAGATATACATATTGTGCAGCAGAAAAGGATAAGATACACTTAAATACCATGGTCGGGTCCCATAGACCCGTCCGTCCGTAACGTGAGTCATACAGATTTCTGACTAAACAAATTGAAATAGAAAAAAGGCAACATAGGGTCTTGATGATCTTTGAAAACGTTGAAAAGTCGCGGGAGAAAAACTCATTTGCTTGCAGTGTTAAAGAATTAATTACTAAGCAAATTGAATTCGGGTTCAATGGACCCGTCCGTCGTTATAGTGTTAACCGAAATTCATTAAGTTTCAGTATTTTAAAATTAAGTTTTTTTTGTCTATACCTATGTATCAATAAGCTACAATTCTAATATTTTTCCTTTCTAAAGTTGTTTTTCTCTCATTATTTAACAGAATATGTTCTTTACTTTAAATTTAAAAATTGCTGTGACCACGTGTAGGACAAGGAAACGAATAATTTGTTACTATTCAAAGCTAAATTGAATGTTTAAATAAAAATGGTAGCTACATTACAAAATAACATAGATAACTGTAGTTCCTTCTCTTGCCTAGTCCAGTGTATAAACAGTAGTTCTAACCCCATCTGTTTTCAGAAATATTACGAAAAAATACCAATGTCAGACAATTGGTCGACCATTTTTTTTTTTTTGTAACAAATTTGAAAAAAGAAACATTAAAATGTGGAGGACCACCCCATGCAGGATTAATCTAAAATGTTTGTAAAAATAGAAAAAATATTTTGAAGCCAATTTTAATATGTATAAAGTAAGCATCATAAATAGCAGTTTTATAACATTTTCTCTTTAGACCAAGTAATTCTGTACACACGGAAAAGCATGTAATTAGTGCTCAGTTTGAATATTAGTAGTTGAAATAATATTGCATTTATGGCAATAAACATTATAGCCGCAATGTTAACTGGCCTTGTCTTGGCAGGGGACATTCACTAAAACAACAACGTGTGTGCCACTTAATAACACTCAGTAACTTGGTTACTCGCTCCATAGTTACATGAAAAATGGCACTGACAAGGTCACTTTTTCGTAACGTTTTACTTAGAAAAGTCACTAAAGAGTCACTTTTTTTTAACAATTTGGTCACTATTTCAACAAATTTCAGTATACATTCTTGGTGGGAGCCCTGGGATGATGTAGACTTTTGTTTGTCAGTTTACTGTGCACCCAAGAATTGTCATTTTGCTTTGATGTATATCTCATTTGAGAGGTAACAGAACATGTGCATATTCGCTTTGTCCATTAATTTGAGGCTCTACATGACAAGTTTACCAAAGCGTAGCGGGCAAACACCGCATTTCTGAAACGAGTGACTATCACCACGCTAATTAGCGACCCGAAATTTATCAGGAAACCAATTTTCACTGAAATCTAGCTCTCACGACTTAAGAATTTCCCTTGTAAGTGCAATTTTTGAGAAAATTGCGATTTTTCAGGAATGACAATATGTTGTTGTTAGAGCTATGACATATACAAGAATCCAAACGGAGTGCTTAGTCCTTCTGTTGGATGTTAATAAATGGTGAGACGTGTTGTTTTATATAGAAATAAAGTTTTAAATGTGGGTTTTGCCGTAAGTTGGAAACATTTAGTGTCTTATTTACTTCAAGTCTTCAATTTGCTTTCCGCGTAACTTCTAAGTACAGACTAAAATTATATATTGCTCTCGGAGTTTAGCTTCACGGATTTGAAACAAATGCTAGAGCATTCGTTTTCAAATAGAAAGAAGAAAGTGTAGTTTTTACTTTTATGTAACACCTTTATGTATCTTTAAAAATACGACTATACAACCAGAAAATTGTGTAACCTAGGGAAAATTTTCCGCGCTTTTACGTCGCTAATTAGAGGAAGAATATGGTATGTTATAATTATAGCGTTCGCAGGAAATACAGTATAAGTCAGAAATTAGCCAAAATGAGATAAGTTAAAATTTGAGATCTGTATGTGATGCCCCACTTTCGGTTAACTTAGTATAAGTCAGTTCTTAACGTGAGTTGAATAGTAACTTCTTTGTACTTTTAGAATAAGTGGTATCTTATGCCTGGCAGGGAAGAAAAAATTCATCTCCTGAAAAAGCTATTTTCTGACGTATACTGTTTTTCCCGCGCACGCTAGAATTAAAGATAGAGTCAAATAGCTGAGAAGGAAAATTTCGATTAAGATGACCAGCGCCGGTGTTTGAACCATATTTCCCGCATTGCAAGGCAGATACTCCTGATGTAGATGGAGAAAAAACAGTGTGTTCCTAAATAATGCTACAAACTTCAAGATGTGATTATTCACATGAAAACACGAGAAAGTACCTTTGAAGAAATTTCGAAGCTATAGATGCTTAAAGTTGGCCTGACATCATTGTAATATCTTGACAAGCAATAACGTAAGAAGTGTCGGCTTAGTGAATCAGAACCGAAGTGTACTCATTTGAACAATGCTTATGATTGAAGGTGCACCGCATAGACAGTTTTCGCAACGCAAGAATTTCATTGTCATGTAATTAATATGGAGAATTAGTATTCCAGAAACATGGAGACGTAGAAATTTCGTAGTTTAACACCTTACACATAGTTTATACATACAGTATGACATTTTTCCACAATAAATTCGTTCTTGGGCGAAAAGCGCTTCGCTAGAAGTTTTTTTTTTTTTTTCATCATTTATAGAGGTCCAAAAGATTGTTAATTGAAAAGGTACGAATTAATATCAGTTAATTTATCTTTTATATGTATGTGTGTGGTATAACCAGTGTGGTATAAATGAAGAGTAAACGTTGAAAACCAGACTTCGCACTGTGGTCCAATTTTATGATGATTACTGTTTTATATTTTATATCATAGAGTTCACAGTAGATTTTCTTCTTGTATGCACATGTAATCAGAGCTTAAAGAGGAATATGTCATATTTTGAACTCTCTGAGACAATAGCCAGAAATGGATCATGACAAAGTATCGAGCACCATCTTCTGTTCAGAATCTGAACCAAAGTGACAAGTCTGGTTTTGAACGTTTACTCCTTAAATGATTTGTGAGGAAACTGCGCATGGGTGATGTTTATGTGATTGGTTGAGTGTTGTGATTTTGACTTGGAAGCAACAATGTTATGGGTACTACTTCAAAGAAACTGATTTAATCCATTAATGAAACTTTAATTGTAAGGATTGAGATTTTCGAACCTAGGCGTCAGGGATGGCGAATTTCAGAGGTAAGTGTCATTTTTTTTAGGGTGTCATTGAGTTCTTGGAGGATAAAAATGCGTATTCTTGTACACTTTTCCCTGATTATGGTTTAACTGTGAAATTATGTTGTGAATTTACGGACTACACACGAGAGACTGTGTCAGCATTATTATAGAAGATGAAGTCGGAACTGTCTAGGATGTGGCAAAGTAGAATTCTGTGTAATGCAGATGTAGTGTGTGTCAAAATAATGAGATATACTTCAGTTTGGTTTGCGTTGACTTATTTACTAAATGTTGTCTAGTCATGATTGTGTCTGTTTTAGTACATTACATGGAATTTTAGAAAATACCTCCGTCACTAAACTTCAAAAAGAACCCGGTTAGTTGGATGTCTTCGGCCATCGTTTTAGCTATATTCACCATACGTTAAAGTGTACGATTCGGATGGGATTTAGATACAACTCTGTGCATCGAAACCTGTCATTATGTGTGATATTTATACTACAGTTCATCAGTAGCGTGAAATACAAATTCTATTTCCGTAGAGAATTAAAAGAAAGGATACCTTTAAAACTGTTTGTGTTCTTTAAAACACAATATATTTGACATGCCTCATGCATTAAACGCATCAACGAATATATTGCAAGTATTGAACATGTACTTTCAGGAACTATACATAGCGTGTAACGTTTCTTTTTTCATCAAGATATGAACTATTTGTACACTTCCTTATACATTTTGTCTTTATTTTCTAGGTCCGATATGAATAGAGATGAAATTATTAAAATGGCAGGATTTTTTGAACTATGCCATAGTTTCAAGAACAAAGCGAGATATATGGATACTAATACTATAATAGATGCCTTGAAAATAACATCATACCTCGGTGTGCCTTCATCAAGCAAGTTAGTACAAATACTGTTGCAATATATTAGGCACAACGTAAATGATTTATCTTTGGACCACATAACTTTCATGGATTTCTTATTTAAAAAAATTGACAGTTGTCCTTTGTCCGAAGCTCTTAAAATAGCTTTACCCCTGGTCTTTGAAACTAACTTAAATCTCAAGTTAGATAGAGACAACGAAAGACATTTATCACTTGTACTTCAATATGTTGCAGATCATAAGTTACCTGAATCGTGTGCAGATACAGTCATTAGTGCCCTAAAGCTACACATGGATAGTTTCGATTTGGCAACTGCCATAAGAGTGGCCGTAAGTTTATGTACTCTTCATCATAGAACGGCTGCTTTTGAAGAGGTGCTAGATGCTTCTCTTAGGAGAATAGTGTCCTCAGTAAGAGACTGTACAATTAAGGAGTTAGAGTTTCTCCTAAATAAATTAGTTCGAAAGTATTGTGCAACAAAGGAAGAGTGCTTCTACAATGAAGAGCTACTGGATGCCATTGCAATGTACGTGGTACAGCGTGATTGTGGTTTCTCTGATGGTTGTTCTGTTCTCAAGAGGCTCGTACATGTAGTAAGTATTATTTGTTTACATAAGGCAATTCCATGTATTCGGTGAATATGGATTTTAATCGGTAAGGTATGCACTTAATTTCGTCTCGGGATAAATGCGAGGAAAAACTTAGTTGAAATTATATATTTGGGCTCTATAAACGAAGACTGATCTATATCCGTTTCATTAACTTCATGGGAAATGAACTTTCAGAGTGGAATGTTTATTTCTCTACCACTGCTTTAGAGAAGGGAATTTATATGGTTATTCGGTTAAGAAAAACACCAGAGATAGATCGCTTCTGCACAATAAAAAGCAGTCAAATATAAGTGTACTTAGATCAGTCTTTCTCTATAGAGCTCACTTGTGACTCTTACATTGCTTTTAGGTTGCAGGTCATCTCATGATACAATAGAAGTAAACGTGGGGAAGGTCTGGTGGAGCTAACGGAAATCCTGGAAAACATTAGACAGGATAACCGGCGTGAGTGGGGCTCGAAACCAATGGTTATCGGAAGTCACCTATCGTAATGACTAGACCACGGGACTGAGTAATAAACCAGATCTCGAACTCTGTTTCTATGTCGTCAGAGCGATTTTCTATGTCCATCACATTACCAAGAGCTGTTAAACCATTGAATAGGGCAACTGAAGCTAAAGCGTTAAATCTAAACTTTACAGTGTTTGAGTTAAAAGCAGCTTAAAGTCATTGCTGGTCTGGGTATGATCTTGTCATACCTGACATGAGTAGCGACTAAGATAGCAATAGAGGATTCGTCCTTAAACTGAAACATATTACTATTTTAATGTTACAAAGGAGTTTCGTAATGTTTAGATTAAAAATAATGAAACTAATCTAGTTACTACTAACGTGCTAGATTCATTCAGTACTATAAATATCTGATCACTTTAGCCATCTATCGTGAAAAAAAACAACAAAAACTAAGCAATGGAGGAAAATGAATCACATACCTACTTCTTAAGGAAAGAATGCCATTTACTGACAAGCAATAAGCTTTTCAGTTGGCTTACACTACAACTTTCAGTGCCAAAATCACTGAATATAACACTTTTTGGCCGTTTTCGACAGTATTTACAAGTGTTCAACATGAATCATGAGCACCAAAGTCTCAGGTCGAGAAGAGAACATATTTTAGATGACAGCCACCATTTCCTGAATACTCTCGCAGTCTTTGAGTGAAGTGACATGCCCTGTGTATCACTGCTTGGGAAATATCAGCAATCTCTTGGGTGATGGCCAGCATCAACTCGATAGTGTTCGCTGTTTGCGGGGGAAAATTGTAGTAAAAATGATGGTGTACTGAAAATCTGATTGCTTGTAAATGGCACTGATCAGATGTGTATGCCCCACCCTTTATTTGTACTATATAAACCATTGCATAAACACTGTTACACAAGTAAATATACCATTAAACACACCACTAGAGTTCACCAACGTTATATATAAAATAGCTAAAAAGTCAGCTATAAAATGAAAGGAAACTTTTCTGTCCTTCAGTAGTTTCCAAAGATCATTCATTTTTCCTTAGACATGACAGGGTGAGACCACACACTGCCTGTTCAGCCCATAAAGTTTTTTTTTTTTTTTTTTTAATAAGACATACAGCATGAATACAGTTCCACACAGGGAAATAAATCTGCAAGAATGTGAACGAGCTGTGTAACTATAGCAATTTCTAGACATTCAGCAAGGAAAGAAACTTGCAAATTTGTTAGATGACTATATTTTCAACTGCACTTGCCCATCTGTTGGTTTTCTTGGTAACGCAGGACTGTCAAGTTAAGAAAGAACCATTTTTCTATTCGAAATTGAATAATGAGAATTATCAGGAAACTTCAGCATTACCTCTGACATTGACGACGAAGATTATAAAGAAAAGAAGTTAGTTAAAATCTTCACTGCAGAATAATTTTGTATACTTACATTATTACCACTTTTGTATTTCAATTTCAAGCAACTTCCACAGCTGCAAAATTTACTTTGCTACCCTAACTCGATCATATCCAAATCAGAATTTTATAAAGGAGGCAGAAAATGAATAGAGAAGAGGGTAAATGGAACTTTATGGTTTTTCTGTTTTGATATCGTAAAAGTTATAAATATTAATTTTTCGTCCAAAGATTGCTCGAAATTTGAGATAATGTTTAAAACTATAGAGAATGTGGTAATACACATTTTTAATATCAGTATATGTTCAGTTGACAAAGCAACTTCAAGTAATTGTTCTCGGAATGAAATCCAATCCAGATATCACTTCACGTTTTGTTCTCATTCATGCATATAGTCCCAAGTTTTGTGCACGGTTAATTTAGTTCAGAAATTGAAATAGTACCGAGAAGTTTGCTCCATTGGTTCAAGATATTAGAATAAACAAAGGATTACTGATTTCTGTGCAAAACGAAGAACCCACAAAATCTTAGATTCTAATCCTATTTCAGTTAGAAAAATGATGGAAACCCTACTGAACTCTATTTGCACCCTCAATTTTGCCTTTACAGCCTCCCAAACTGAAAATTCTGGCAGAATTCTTCATTCCGACTAATTAAGCTGATTGTGCTAGTGTTCACGCTAGCCCAAATATTTCTTTTGTTAATTTCTGGGCTAAAACAGGCGTACGTACAGAAAACCTTCGATTATCTGTGCAGATTAGGAAAAAACATGCGCTAAATCCAGATTTTTATTTAGAGTACACGGTGCATATACAGGGTGAGTCAAACATAACTTTGTCTCTGGCAAGACAATAAAGTACATCAATTACTAACGTCCAGTAATACAATAAATGCTGGAAATGGCCTCCACCGCTGTGTAAACAAGAAATGGGTTCAAATGGTGAAATGTATTTTCTTATGAGAAAAAATTGAGGATGACTACAGTAATTATTGAAGAGACTGATACATTAACAATTTTTATTAGATCTTTGTTTCCTTAAACACTATGGACTATAGTATTCCATGTAAAGAAAAAGGAAGATTTGTAACACTTTTTAAGTGAAGTTAGAATTTTTAAAATTAAAAAGGCGTTAAGAGAAATAAAAAGTCTCAACATTTAAACAAGAATAAAATTTAAACTTCCTTCTGATTTTTTTTTAAATATTTGCTCCGGGAAGGATGCTTGTAATATTACCTCTTAGATTGTTAAATTATCATGTGTTAAAAATAACTTTATTCTATAATAACGTGTGTCATTTTTTTATATAGGTACTATAAGGTAAACGCACCAGTAATGGACACTTTTCACCGTTATAATTTTTAAATTAAATACAGTTTTAATACATTGATCAAATGAGAATGTTACACGTTCTCCATTCTTTCTTCTAGTGATTTCCACCCATTATTTTCATCAACATACACTAAATGTTGAGGAAATCACGTTTCTTGTCTTACATTGTTTTTGTACCAGTGATGGACACGGAAAACCCTGGATGTTCCAGTAATGGACATACTATATAACTCATCATTGCTGATGTTTCGAATATAAGTAGTAAACACGATTATATGTTTAATGCTGTTCTTCGATTATCTGATTGTTTCATGGAATTCCACTGAATAATCATTCCGAAGGTCCTGAGTTCGAAAACAGCTATCGACTATCCTTACTGAGGTTTCAACGTTTTTTCCCCTCAGTCATAACATGCAAATGCCGTAATGATACCTTCAACTTAGACCTATTCGACTCCTTTCCGCTTTCTTTCCCCTACACTATACCGGCCTGAACCATACATTCCTTGTGGCCATAAAAATGCAAATTTTTACTTGCCATGAATAGTGTCCAATATCAAAACAAATCATTTCTTTAATGAGCATCCTCGCGTCAATCATTGAAAAAATGGGACCAAAAAATTTCCTGACAAACTTATTGTCATGAAGAGTAAATAATCTTTCCCAAGTTGAAATAAAACAACTAACAGATGATTTCGCCCTCGCAGTTGCGGAGAGTTTAGCACGCTCATTTTCTGCGCGCGTGTTATGTGTTCCTTTTCCCCTTAGAGCTACTGAACGGAGTGGTTTGGAGCCCATTTTACCAAAACTGTAAGTCTTGTTCTTAGAAGCTCACCAGCTTCTAAGATAAGAATCCTTTAATGATAATTTATGGAATGCCAACTGGAGGAGAAAGAAGTACTTGAAGAGCTTATTGAAAGGAACACGGGAAACAAATGAAGAGCAGAAACAACTAGTGAAACCAAAATTTAGAACGGGATCCAAAAGAAAAGACCGATACCATCTGGTCTTTAGAGTACCCCATTCGGTGAGAGAAATGTTACTCTAATTCTAAAGTATACATAGGATATGAAGCCACGAATGTTAAAGACTACCTCGTGGTACCCACGTGCATGAACTGTCAGAATCTCGGTCACATAGCTAAATATTGTAAGGGAGATACTAGGTGCGGCCACTGCGGGAAAAAGGGACACAAAAAACAAGATAACAAAAACAAAGAAAAGGTATGCGTGCCTTTCTTCATTAGAGATAGGAAGTGTGATGTAAAAAATTATTAGGAATGCACACAGTATAAACAACAGCTGCAAAGGACCATTAGTCAATTTGATTATGGACCTTGAGGAGATTGAAATGCCTTATGAGAAATCCCCCAAAAGAAAGAAGAAGTCTTGATAGACTAAAAGAGTTCAGTAAGAACAAAAAAAAATCAAATCTTTTATGACTGGATAAAGAATAGTGAAGCACAAGAAACTGACGAATATTTTAAAATCAAATTAGGGCATATCTCATTTGATAATATAAATCAATTAATCGTCCATTTTATGAACCCAAATCTTGCAACTTTCCCAGGGGCTTCGCGCAAGTGGTAGCTCTGTCACATAAAAATTTCTGCTTGGAGGTTATGGAATATCTCGAGATCGAAATTAAGGAGGATCAATACTACAAATATATTACATCGAAAATACTTTTGGCTGTGTATAATACATATTAAGTCATCGAGGGAAGAGTTTCTAAAGGATTTGGGGCTCCTGTTGGACCTTCTTTCTACATGCAATCTTGGAAAAATGAAGGAACTAACAATACCCAATATCGGAATGGGTTTGTGGAAGACATTTCCCTTAGACGTCCTGAAGCTAATTAAAAACTGGAAAAATAAAATTAATAGCGTAGGGTTTTACATGAAAATTACAGAAAATCAACTCTTCAGGACTATAGAGAAGAACATAGAGCCGTATGGTTTCGCGCGTCTAGGCACAAGGTACTGGGTTTTAGGATGTAGCTAGTTAAGTAAAATAGGCAATGAAATTCAGAAGTCAGGTTTAGTTCCATTCTGAAAGAGTATTACAATACGTAGCGCCATTAACACTCACCAGACTGTTTGATTATTGTCTGTTAGGTAGCTGACTCTTGTCAGCTCGTTCCAAATATAAGATCGAACTGTCTCTGCCCTGTGGAACGTGCCAGTGTTCTTACTCGAAGGTGTCGCTTGAATGTTCTGTTGTTCCACTGTCCTTCTCCTATATTAACCAAGCAGTTTTTTCCTTTTAGGGAAAAGAAGGAGCTTGGAAACTACATGGGTCGGCACGATTCCAGGGTAGGTGATGGCCCATGCAGTTTAAGCTGCTTATTTTTCAATCTAACAGCCCGGAAGAGCTTCTTGCGCTATAGACATAATTATAAGTTACATGAACGTCTAGTTACATAACAACAAGTATTACGTATAGGTTATTATAAATAACTAAATTATAACTAATTTGAAACAAGCATATTTTAAATAACTCTAAATTTACAATTGTGGCGTGGAGGTGAAGTGATGCCAGAAGAAGATTAAAGGGTAGCTAAAGATAATAATAATAATAATAATAATAAAAAAAAACAGTGACCCGAATACCTAACTGAAATCGAATCCGAAAACCGTGCATAAACGGAAAATAAAGAATAAACGAAAGTGCGAGTGCGTGAGTGTGCTTGTGATAGTGTTGGAACACCAGCACTTTCTAATCGAGTGCCAGCAATGGACGCCGAACTACTACTATCTATTTCTTTTCTGTGGTGATGGTATATAATAGTGGGCATATAATAATAGACACAACTAGTGGACAGTGAGGAACACTAACTATAAAAACAAGATGCAGTCCTCAAGGAATTCCAGACAACGTCGCATGCGGTGATGAACACCACATTGTGTTTAAGTGTTCAGTGTGGATATGTGCGGAAGTGTGGAAGGACCTAAGCAGGAATAAGTTTAAAACTCCAACTCAAAGTGGACACCGTGAAACAACTGGAGGACAAACTAAACTAATTATCTTTTATATCTTTTCAGTTGTTCCTGCTTCACAACGAGAGTCAACTTTCTTGTTTTGTCCTGTGATGTCTGTGACGTTATATGTGTTAAATGTGTGTTCTTATAAATCAAGTAATTAAATTCCTATTTGCAAATTCCCGCCCAGTCATGTTCCAACATGAAGAAACAAAGGCCAGGATTACATTCTGGACGCGTGGCCAAAGTTAGTCCTGCACCACCACAAGTCAAAGTACGAGAGGAACACAAGAGATTCTCGGAATGCTGGAATACCGGTAATCCGACAATGTTTAGGGACAGCCCCAAACTAAGGAGGGCGAACAACTGTCCGTGACGTGCGACCCTGAAAGTGTGCAACTTAGTTTGCACACTTTCAGTTGCTAAGAAGGCAAAGAAACAGGGGTGGAAGGTGGGTCCCTTAAAAAAAAATCTCACCAGCTTGCTTCCTTAATAACTACTCAATCAATCAAGGATTTTGATTTCAATCAAGTAATGAATAGTGAGTGTCCATAATTGGACAAAAACTGACTTTGCCGTAGCGTAATGGATACCCCCTGCTATGCATAATAGATCCAAGTTATCATTTGAATACTCGAAACCAAGACACTTCGTAATAGTTAATGGCGCAGAAGAATAGAAGTAATCATTATTGTAATTCCATGGATAAAAACGAAAGTTCTCACCTTAATCACTTGCTTAACCGACTGCATGGAAGAGCAGGTGCAACCATGGACCTAACTTCAACATCATGTCAGAAATAACAGATAAAAGCAATGACGAGCGAATAATATTCAATGGCATCAAAACATACTATATTAAATTTTCCCATGTAAGTGAAACGATTACCGTCTTTAGGAAAATCATGTTTTACAACTTTTCTCTTTTAAGTGTCCATTACTAGTACACTGTCCATTACTGGTGCGTTTACCTTATATTATTTTATCATGTCAATGTTTTAATTATGTTTTATTTGTATGCTTTAATTATATGGCAGAAATTGAATATTGTCATTTTGCGCCGATAACTATGTATTTTACTTACTCTTTGTCTGTCCTTGCAGTTTCCAAGTGTAGTGTCACTTGTTCGTTATAAACAATGTGTATCTAACCTTTTTCGCGATTTTGTATTATACTGCTCCCTCAGAGAACGCTAGATATTAAATACTAAATAGGGCAAGTTAAATGATTTGTTAAGGAATTAAAGATTTTGAAAAGAAATTAGAGAAACACAAACTACTAACTAGGGACTGACCAGACCACTGACTCAAGGATTTTGGCCAAACTTGGCAGACATATAGCCCAATATCAGAGATTTGGACCCGGGACAAAGATACACCACTTTCGATTTTTACGTGTGAAGTCAATGGGACCGTATTTTTACAAGGGACACTCGCCAAGTGGCAGCCCGATTTTGATGAAAATTCGTATGTAGGTACAGTGCCTACGTAAACCTTCACAGCCAAAATTATAGCTAGTGTGGTAAACAGATAACAAGGAACCCGAGAAAGATGGAACGTAGAGAGCAAGTAAATCGGTAACAGAATAAGAAAAACGCCTTTTGTTTTACAAGCTGTTAAATATATTGAAAGCATATGACTGTTAATGTATACTGACAGAAGATAACACATGGTGGAGGGTATAATGACAATGACCGCTATCTTTAAAGCGGTCATCTTGACGCTGCTTCAATTTTTAAAAATAGTAAGTGGGTCAAGTGATGAGTCTGCACTGGAAGAAACCCCATGACGAAGTTAGTTCTGGTATAACTTTAATCATGTACGACAAAATGACATGGGAAATTGACCTGGAGAATGTGTGAGACGAATAATGAAAAAACGTTTCCTGTTGAAACAGGTGAAGGAACGACAACCAAACGTTTACAGAAGAGGTTGCCGCTATGTTGGGAAATATTTTTATGGCCGTTTGATTTTCGCTCCTTCAACTGTTTCAATAGAAAAACGTTTTTTCATTATTCGTCTCACACATTCTCCAGGTCAATTTCACGTGTCAGTTTGTCGTACAAGATTACAGTTATGCGAACACCAACTTCGTCATGGGGTTTCTTGGAACATTCCAGCGCAGATTGATATATCACTTGACCCGCTTACTATATAAAAATTTTGAAGCAGGGTGAAGATGGCCGCTTTCAAGACAGCGGTCATTGTGTTTATACCCTCAGCATGTATCCTTCTGTCCAGTATCCATTAATAGCCATTTGCTTTTAATATATTTAACAATTCGAAAAAGAAAAGGTGTATTTCTTACTCTTATTTATCGATTTAATTGCGCTCTACGTCCCATCTTTCTCGGGTCCCCTTGTCGTTACTTGTTTACCATAATAGCTATAATTTTGACTGTGAAAGTTTACTTAGGCACTGTACCTACATAAGAATTCCCGGGTCCAAATTTTACTATCTCTGATACTGGGCTATATGTCTGCAAATTTTGGTCAAAATTCCAGTCAGTGGTCTGGTCAGTCCCTAGTAAGTCGAAATGATCTTTATATTGAAAATATTAATGCTGCCTTTTAAAGACAGTTTAAAGTTGGGATTTTTATATGCTATGATAAAATTTATATTATTATGTCCTAGTGTGTGGATTGATTTTTGAAATTGGTTGTGTAAAGATATAGAAATTTTGTTAAAGTTTTGCGAATCTGTGTTTAGAGATGGCGTCTAGATATTATATAATATGTGGAGTTTATTTTCAGAACGTCTCTTGTCCAAGAACCATAAATGTTGGGAAATCAAGAAAAAACACTTGTAATACACTTCTTATGTTTCAAAGTTAGGGAAAATTTGCAACCATGAATATCTTAGAAATAGTGGTAAAAGTTTTAGTTTACGAAGATTTTCCATTAAAAAAAAAAGAAGAATTGGGAAAGATAATAAAATTTTACTGTTAATTACTGTTTCTATACACTTATTTCTTTTGATAATTAAATGATTTTACATGTGGATTAGAGTTCATTAACCCTTGCTAATATATTAGAAAATAATGAAATGAACTAAATCACGCCGATATCTTAATTTTACATTTTTGTGGACAAGGGACGTTTTGATAATAAGCTCTACATATGATACCTTCACCGCTCTATCAATATTTGACTTAACTTTGTACAGAAGATTCAGTGCATGTTTTTCAGTGTAAAGGTGCTTTGACAGGTCAGAAATAGGATTTGTAGAATTAGGATCTCTTTTGTTCTCCCTTATGTTAGTGTTCAGGTTGCGCTTAGTCATGCCAGTGTTCTTTGTTTTCTAAGTGCATGTCACTTCATGAAGTCTGAAAGTTGCAGTTGATCCCAATAACCTTTGTAGTATTTCTTTTTTAATTTTGTAATCTTGGACTATTTTTGTACAGATATGAAATTAGGATTCTCTTAGTTATCTTTATTATTGTTGAAACAAGATCTTTAATCCAGTATTGGCGTAATCATGCCATTTTTGCAAAATTTTCGTACTATACCCATTCTTGTTTCCTAAAAAGAAAATATATTTCTTTAAACTAGTCATCCTTTTTAACATAGTTTAAATGCTCGGAGAAAAAAAGCTCTTGCAGATATTGGCGTTAGTTGCATAGAAATTGCTGGATTTTTCGTGGATGTAATTTAAGGCTGGAGAGTAATAGTCAAATTTAGAAAATTGATACTACCTTGGTGTTCTTTTCGTGAGTGAATTAGATTGTGCCGAATATTTGAATTTGAATTTCATGTATGGCTTTTAGGCATCTAAGGCTCATGCGGGGATAGGGGAGGGGAAAGAATTTGGGAAAGTGTCTGCTAGGTCCTATATCGAAAGTGCCATTCAGGTATTTGCCTGGTGTGACTGGAAGAACCTCAGTCAGGATGGCCCGCCCCTGGAATCGAACCCAGGACCTCGCAATTGCTACGCCAACACTCTATCACTGAGCTACGGTGGCTCGGTAGATTGTGCCGAAGTAACACTATTGACAAGAAAACAAAACTCAGGGTCTATGTGGTAAATATACCAAACCTCATGTTTGGATAGAATGGATGACAGCATGGTTCAAAACGATGTTGGATAAACAATATAAACACAACTCACCTCCGATGTTGGCGATAAACAGAACTTAACATCGATTCAGTGTCCACCTAAAAACATAGACAAATCTCTTACAGACAATAAAAGTTATTATTCCGACTAGGTGCAACTTTCTGGGGTTCATGAAGTGGCATTCACTTGTAAAGAAAAGTGCATTGGCATGACTAAACGCAATTTGTACACTAGCATAAGGGAGAAGGAGAGAGATGCTTACTCTTCAAATGCTACTTCTGACCTGTCAAAACACCGCATTGAACCTTCACGTACTCTGTACAAAGCTAATCAGATATTAATAAACTAGTGAAGGAATCATGTTACATAATATCTAGATGACCATCTCTAAGCACTGATAGGGGCATTCTCAATAAATCTTGGCTCCTTTTCTTGGATACACTAGTAAACAGAAGTTAAAACGTACTTTTGCGCAAACACGTCACGGAAATAATAAAACTTGTAATTTTTCTCAAAGTTTTATTAACAAAATTTCTAAATCTTACACAACCGCACATTAGGACGTAACATAAACACATTATAACGTAAAACCTATCAAATAGTTAAATAATCCAAATTGTCTAAAAAATAACAATGTTAGATTACGTAAATACTAGTGTTTTATTGCCTACTAACTTTGCACATGACTTCGGTAACGTTGTCCACATCCTTATATGGCAATGATACTTTCAAATATCAAGATGCTTCTAACGTAGTAGTTTGTGTTTCTCTCATTTCTTTTCTACACATAAATTAGATTAAAAAGTTCAAAGCCGACCGGGTAGCCGTGCGTCTAAGGCGTTAGGCCAACGACTCGAAGGCCCCGGGTTCGAGTCCCAGCAGGGGCATGGGTGTTCGTGGATTTTAACTAGGTGTATAGGGTCCAATCGTGACGGGCCGAAGTCAGAAGTTACAAGACTGACCCATATAAATAAAGTTTACCAAAGTTTTTTTCACAAAGTCTAAGTTCTGTATGAACGATCTATCTTTTCCTATTTAGTATTTAATGTCTTTATTATTTCTGAGGAAGCTCCGAACCATGTTAGGTACGTATCGTTTATAATTAACAACTACCACAACAGGTGAACTGGGTACGTCAATTCCATTACAGTTTATATTTACGTGTGCTCTTCGGTTGTATATTGGATATACAAGAATATATAGAAATGAAGATAAGGTATACATGTTTACACTTAGTATATACGTATACTTAATGTATATTGGGTGGTTTAAACGATTAATTAATGGTAATCATAAACAGAGAAAATTACGTTCCATTGTCTATTTTTGAAGGATGTTAAAAATGTTTCCAAGTTTGTTAGACCGTTTGTTGAAAACGAAACAGCTTATGTAACCGGACTAATCTGGTCTCAAAATGACATCGGTATTAGATAAAGTTAATCTAAAGCATTGGAAATGTACGTTATTGTTATAGTAACAGATAAAAAAATTTTAATTAGCCAAATGGTTAACACTTTCACCTCGTGTGGTCTATCGTGAGTAACCTGAAATTATAAGGTCAATTAGGAAGCTACGTAATCGAAAGGCTAGTAAAATTCCATTCAAGAAATTGAGACTCTCGATTAAATGCGATGTCAAACCCGCATGAGGTAACTAAAAGTCATGTAGAAGGGTTAAGGCACCACGGAGTTCAATCTTTAAGAGATATAACACCGAGGGTAGATTCAGATAGCTATTAAGGATGGAGGAATGGGAGAGAGAAACTGAGTATTGTATGTACGGACTCCAGACTGTTTTTTTAAACCTTGCGTAAGTAATATAGCAAAAAACTTGAAATTTGAACATTAATATAATCCAAGTTTCGAACAAAAGACTAACAAATATTGCTTAGCCGTGGATGCCTGCTGTAATACATGAGGAGGATATCAAAATTAAACCCTCTTTGTATACTATCCAAAGACTGCACATTGCAGACAGTAACTGCTCCAATTATATCTAACTATAAAAGCATATTCACTGTTCGGTGCTTACTGTAAATCACCTTTATCAATTTCTCTAATTTCGTACATACATAAGCAATATTAATTGGATATCATTGATACATCTTCAGTATATCTCAGACTTATTACTTCAGTAGCCAATGTCATTAGAGGATCATCATATCCATGAAATCACTTTCATTGTCCACACATACAAATTACACATTGTTTCTGATCAATAATTCAATACGTCAGAACTTCTCAATAACTAAAAAGCAGATATTTCCAAACTAGCATAATTTTCTGTCCTCTCGAATTGCACCTATATCCTTATCAATTAGCACTTGTCTATGTCATATTCATCTCATAGGTAATAAGATACAAGAAACCTATATTTAAATTAAAAATTAAGCCAAGTTTGTAAGAAAAGTCAAGGTTTAAATATTAATTTAAAAACGGATTTGAAAAAAAAAACAAAGAAAACTGAAGGTTAATAGAAAATCGAAAACCAGGTTGTGAACATAAACCTAAATTTAATAATAAAAGTTGAAAATGGGAATTTTTCTTTTCTCTTCCTTAGTTCTTTAAGGGCAATGTAAAGCCAAGAGATGGCAGCACTATCTTCGTATATGTCTAATGTATTTTTATCGTTGCACGAAATTTCAATGCTGCTCGTACAAATTCAACATAGAGAGTTCAGACTTTCAGGGAAGAAAGTTCATAACCAATTCAAGAGTTCTATCCGTGCCGATTTTTCATTTTCGTTCTTGTTCATCGTTTCATTGTTGTTATGGATATAACAATGACGTACTTTCAGCAATGAACAAAAAAGAATAGAAAAAATCGGCACGGATAGAACTCTGCAATTGGTTATGAACTTTGAAAGTTTGAATTCTCTAGGCTTGAATTTGTAGGAGCAGCATTGAAATTACGTGCAACGATAAAAGTACATTAGACATATACGAAGATAGTGATGTTACCTCTTGTCGTACATCTTGGCTTTACATTGCCCTTAAGATAAATTGGAGGAGTATTCTTTATTATTTGAAGGTAACATCTGTGTCATTTCCTAAAGCGAATGTCATGTTTTAATTGAGAATGAGTTTGTCACCCCGTGATTATAAAGTACTCACTTCGCATAAAATCTGTGTAAACTACTTAGTTCAGATTGTAGTTTATAGTTTATTTGGAACCAGCCGATTTCTTGATGTATAGTTTATTTGCAACCATCCGATTTCTTGATGGATAATGTGGGTTCGATGGATCGAATCCAAACTGTGTATTTTCTGGCTTTGAGACCAGATTTCGCTACTTTTCAGTTCAGTAGTTTCCCTAGCTAGATCAACGGCCTGAGCCTGAGATGCCTAAAGGCCATAATTAAATTCAAAATGAGCTAGATCAGTATAGAAATATGTGTGAATTCCTTTGATAATCAAGCCTCGAATCTCTCTTCAGTAAGGGTATTGGGCGTGTTTTCCATCGATATGTTAACCCGTATCATAATCGATGCTATTTGTTGCATTGTGTAATTGTTCACGGGCAGATGTTTTAATGACTTTGTACGATTTCAGGGACATGTAAATATTGGGCTGCTGGATTATTTGGGGAACTTGGTGTGTAACGATCCCCGTCTCCTGGAACAAACCAATGTAGGTAAGCTTCTTCCTCTCGTCGGAGGCTTTTCAGTTGCGAACTACCGCCCAGTGTATTGGGAAACTGTGTTTGCTGCAGCAGTGAAAAACATGATGCTTCTAGAGGTTAGTGACTGCTTAAACATTGTACGTTTTACTACTATCGTAAAATGATAATTAGTAAGGTTTGCACGATTTCTGAAGCGAAAGCTAATATTCTCAAGATTTCTGAACAGAAGGTGCGTTATTCATAGACATTATTTATGATTTAATGAATGCGATACGAGGGACCAGAAAGGAATTCGAGTAGTTATGATATAAATGACTATATTGGGTTATAAGCTTAGTAGCCACAGTTAAACTCGCACAATGGGACTCGATCGGCTTAGATCCTCCAAATCTGCATTGATACAATTTGACCGTCCAAATAATCAAGCAGTTTTTTACTTCAAATCAAGACCCATATCTATTAAAAAAAGTCGTTAAGTTCAGTTATAGGCTGTTGATACATAGAGAATTCGTTTCCATTATCAGTTAATAGCCTCACGGAAAAAGTTGCCGACTGCAAGCCTACGCGCTACGTAGTCAATTTCCTATCCACCCGTAAACTCGGCAAGTCATTAACTGCAAGGAACAAAGTTTGTTACTTTTAACAGTTATTGCACGCACGCCTTTCTCAGCTCCTGTGATCAGGGATGAATTCAGACTTATTCAAGGAAGGGGGGGGGGGGGGGCTTCAGAAATTTAAGGGGGCTATTTGCCAAACCTAACAAGGAAAAAACAAGCCGTAAGTAAGTGATCGTGTGGGAAGAATAGAAGGGGCGTTATAAAATCAATTGCAATGCTGATCAAGTTATGTTCACTGATTTTAATAATTTTGTGTGATTTGCCAACCAAATTTTGCACTATTCAATGACATATAATCCAATGATCCGGAGAGAAATCCAGGGGACTGAGCTCCCCCTTGGATATGCCTGAATTCAACAGTGCCTGTGACACATAAGTCCTAATTTTGTTTTAGATGTTGTGTATATTCTGTTATTCTTTTGAAGTAACAAAGTTTGTTCCTTACTGTTTATGACTACTACGAATTTACAGATGTAGTTTACCTGTCAATGCGTTGGTTTCTAGATCGAAATGTTGATTATAACTACTTAATGAAATAATTATTAATTATTTCGAGGTAAGCAAAATGAATTGTAAGAATAATGGAAAAAAACGAATGAAAGTACAGTTAATAATTTGTTATGTTTAATTCTTTTTTCTTCCAAAGTGATTGCATGGGTTGCTAAAAGTATCGCTTCCGTTGAGTGTCAGTCCAATCAGACGAACGGTGGCTTAAGGCCATATTGGTTAGTGCCGTAAGGCATAATCGGCTTTTAACAGATATCCTTTTATCGTTGTATTTTGAAACATTGTTTTGGAGTTTTCATTCTTCGTCTGTTTATCATAGCGCGTAATTCGAATGTTCTTTTGTGGGGATTGTAATTGTATCCTTTTCGGGATTGTTAGGATTGATGCGCATTTACGTCTTCTCTACACTTGCCTACATATGTGTGTGTGTGAGAAGATGATATAGTAGAGAGAGTATGTCAACATGATATGCATTACGAAGTCAAGTCCCACTGTCCGATCGGACGAATTGTGATCCTATTTATAAGTCAGTGTGGTTCAATGATAATCATCCATTTATAGGTACGTAGAGTACTTTAATCCTACAATAAAAGAACTGATGATATGATGAGACTCCTTTTTAATTGTATCAGATGTTAATCAATCTATCCAGATTTGCAATATTCACTTCATATAATAAGTTGTCTTTGCTAGTTTTACTTATATTTCCATTGTGCAGTGTCTTATTTATTCTCTTTTATTTAGATAATTTAGAATATTTACTCATCTACTCATACACACAGCAGTTAGCAGGTTTTTTTTTCGGATGGAGACAGCCAATAATGAACTAGTGCGGAATTAACTTAAGGATTGCTCAGTTTCCATTGATTCACGAAATAGATAACATTATGTGAAAAGTGATCAGTATATTTTTTTGGGTTATCCAACAAAATATTTTATCACTCAAGAAATTAATATTTATGTGGGTTCGCATTTAGATTACGTTTCCAAGTCTGCCGAATAGTTTCCATTAGATTACGTTCATAACAGATTTAGAATTATATACTTGGAATTGAATACTCTCTGCAGTAACTAATTGTAGATTGATGTAGTGGCCATTACATTTAGACATAGATCAAAGTATTTAATATTTATTATCGTTCTCATATTTCTTCTGGAAATATATTCCATATGCATAGATTACATAAGTAAACAATGTAAACAAGAAACTTCAACAATATCCTAGAATGTTCCATGAATTCTTACTATTGGCATCAGTATTAATATATCCTATATATTACCTTTCAGATCGTATGTTTTAAATACGTAACTCTGTGGTAACATTTCTGTAACATACATTACTTATAAATATATATCTTGAGAAGATACCACATACGAATTTTTTGCACACAACGCTATTTTTTTAACGATATCCAACTTATTCCATTTTCAAAATCAAAGTAAGTTTAGTAGTGCATTTCATAAGTCATTTGTTCTGCTTTCCTTTTGTGATCTTTCAAATGAAATGTTTAGCCTTAACTCTTTTAATTCATTCAATTTGTTCATTTCAATATTCTATCAACTCACCTCCTCTGTGAATGATAATTTCCTGTCTTTAGAAACATAAATTTCACTCAAATTATAATTGTAATAGTTTCAATTGCATATTAAAATATTTTCCCTTAAAGTGACACAGTTCTGTAACACTGAATGCTGTTAAGATCCATTTCTTTTAGTTAGCTTAAAGTTCACCTTCACAATAAAGTTGAAAGTTCATTACACATATAAATTACTTGAATATCACAATAAAATATATAACTGATAAAAAAAAATTAACATTAAATAATGGAAATTAATATAAATTTCAGTTTCAATGAAATCTTATCTGTTTCAATTATCTTCACTAAAAATATGATTGGATTTGTAAAGTTAAATAATCTTCCAACAATAGTTCATTTTTTTCATTATCATTTCATCATTAAGATTACAGTCACAGTTCATCAGAAAATCACTGCTTGCGTATCACTGTTCAGTCAGTTTTATTATTATTATTATTATTATTATTTCTATCTCAAATCCCAATATCGTTTTGCATAGTTCCTCCTCTTCTTTTCTCCTTTTGCTTTGGAATGTTTTGTCAAGTTTTCACTAAATTGTCCCAATTTAGTTCATCTTCAAACAAACGTCTAAGATCGGTTTCTATTTCTTTAGAAAATCCCTTCTGAAACCATAACAACAAAATAGATTTCTTAGATTTAGTATTTTGCAGATATTTTTTGAAATCTATATTAATTAAAAATAGCTCAAATTGTTGTTCCAGATCCAGTTTCTCCTGTTTTTCATTCGTGGACTCCTTTGTTTCATTCTTTTGACTGACGCTTTTACCATTGTGGGATATAATCTTTTCGGCTTCGTCTTCCGGATTTATCCCCAATATTATTATTAGGTATAATAATAGTGTGTTCATTTATCCATTCTTGAAATTGAATTTGCCTTGCTTCCAATTGACAAATTGATGGCTGTATTTTGTTTATCAATTTCTTAAAATAGGAATTTTCAGAATCCTCATTTGGTCCGTTTGCATAATTAGTATTTCGATAACTGTATCTATTTCTGTTTTCCATGTAACTTGAGTTAGACTTTGCAATTGTTGAATTCTAGACTTCTGAAAAAATTGCGTATTATTACCAAATAACAATCTAGTTCGCCAGTTTCCTAGTAATAAATCCATTCCTGGACGTCCCATTACTGGTAGTTGCATTTCCTTTTTACGTGACCAAAACTTCCAAGTAATATAAATTATGCTGATGAATAACAGGTAATAAAGTTTTACCTACTATCGGTATTTCTTTAGTATTCACTTCCAAAAGTTTAGTTTCAACGGATTGTGTAACATAGGAAGGATTTAGCTGTTGCATTAGGTGTTCATTCAGAATGTTGCAAGATCCACTATCCACTAAGATATCTTGTACTTTTCCGCAAATTCTAAGTTGTAGTACCGGAGATGGTGAATCATACAGATTGTTGTGATCAGAGATGGTGTTTGCCCAAAAGTCATCTAGACCTAATCCAACCTTGATCGTGGAAATTTATTCATTGGAAACATTTTCATTTTCTTCTACGGCTTTTATTTGAGTTCCCTGTCGGTTATCTTCTTTATTCTATCTTTACCTTTGTTCACATTGTCTCAAAAAATGATTTTGACGATGACAGAAATTACACAACCTGCCGTAGGCCGGACACCTGGTGTTCGGGTGATTTCCCCCACAAAAACGGCAATTACGTATAGTTGTTTCAGCCTTATTTTCTTTTCTTTTCTGGAAACTAGATTCTTGCCTGACCCAATTGGTAGTTAAAGACTTGTTGAAATTAGAATTAGAAAGTAAAATACTGTCTTTGTCGATAGCTTCATGTTGTATGGCTATATTAATGGCTTTGTCTAATGTAGGTCATCTGTAGATAACAATCTTTTTCTCAAATTATTATTATATATTCCCAGAACTAATTGATCGGTTAATGCTTCTGACAAAAATGTACCAAATTTGCACTTATTAGCTTGATTGCGAAGATCTGACACATACTCTTTCTCAGGTTGACCCAACATTTGATGCATTCTATGGAAAGAAAACGTTCTGTGATTATGTTTGTCTTTACTGCGAATAAATTTAAAAGTAAGTCCTGTATCTCTTGGAATGATAAACTTGTCACAAGTTTAGGTGTGATTTGATCCTGTACTTGTGAATATGTTCTCGAGTCAATCGATGTTAGTAATAAAGCAGCTTGCTTAGTCTCATTCATATCGAATAAAGAGCAATGTAACTTGAATCGCTCTAAATAATATTCTATTTTATCTTCGTGTGCGTTAAATTGCGGAAAACTCATCGAATTAGAAGGCATATCTTGACACTAAATTTCCACTGCTGTGTATCCAGTTTTAAATAGAATCCCATACTAAGTCGCCACATTTGATCAGTATATTTTTTGGGTTATCCAACAAAATATTTTATCACTCAAGAAATTAATATTTATGTGGGTTCACATTTAGATTACGTTTCCAAGTCTGCCGACTTGTTTCCATTAGATTACGTTCATAACAGATTTAGAATTATATACTTGGAATTGAATATTCTCTGCAATAACTAATTGTAGATTGATGTAGTGGCCATTACATTTAGACATAGATCAAAGTATTTAATATTTATTATCGTTCTCATATTTCTTCTGGAAATATATTCCATATGCATAGATTACATAAGGTAAACAATGTAAACAAGAAACTTCAACAGTATCCTAGAATGTTCCATGAATTCTTACTATTGGCATCTGTATTAATATATCCTATATATTACCTTTCAAATCGTATGTTTTAAATACGTAACTCTGTGGTAACATTTCTGTAACATACATTACTTATAAATATATGTCTTGAGAAGATACCACATACGAATTTTTTGCACACAACGCTATTTTTTTAACGATATCCAACATATTCCATTTTCAAAATCAAAGTAAGTTTAGTAATGCATTTCATAAGTCATTTGTTCTGCTTTCCTTTTGTGATCTTTCAAATGAAATGTTTAGCCTTAACTCTTTTAATTCATTCAGTTTGTTCATTTCAATATTCTATCAACTCACCTCCTGTGTGAATGATAATTTCCTGTCTTTAGAAACATAAATTTCACTCAAATTATAATTGTAATAGTTTCAATTGCATATTAAAATATTTTCCCTTAAAGTGACACAGTTCCGTAACACTAAATTCATGTTTAGATCCATTTCTTTTAGTTAGATTAAAGTTCACCTTCACAATAAAGTTGAAAGTTCATTACCCATATAAATTACTTGAATATCACAATAAAATATATAACTGATAAAAAAATATAACATTAAATAATTGAAATTAATATAAATTTCAGTTTCAATGAAATCTTATCTGTTTCAATTATCTTCACTAAAAATATGATTGGATTTGTAAAGTTAAATAATCTTCCAACAATAGTTCATTTTTTTTCATTATCATTTCATCATTAAGATTACAGTCACAGTTCATCAGAAAATCACTGCTTGCATATCACTGTTCAATCAGTTTTTTTTAATTGTTTCTATCTCAAATCCCAATATCGTTTTGCATAGTTCCTCCTCTTCTTTTCTCCTCTCGCTTTGGAATGTTTTGTCAAGTTTTCACTAAATTGTCCCAATTTAGTTCATCTTCAAACAGACGTCTAAGATCGGTTTCTATTTCTTTAGTAAATCCCTTCTGAAACCATAACAACAAAATAGATTTCTTTGAAGTCAATGTAGTATTTTGCAGATATTTTTGTAATCTATATTAATTAAAAATTGCTCAAATTGTTGTTCCAGATCCAATTCCTCCTGTTTTTGATTCGTTGCCTCCTTTGTTTCATTTTTTTGACTGACGCTTTTATCATTGTGGGGAATAATCTTTTCGGCTTCGTCTTCCGGATTTATCCCCATATTAGGTGTAATTATGTATTCATTTATCCATTCTTGAAATTGAATTTGCCTTGCTTCCAATTGACAAATTGATGGCTGTATTTCTTTTATCAATTTCTTAAAATAGGAATGTTCAGAATCCTCATTTGGTCTGTTTGCATAATTAGTATTTCGATAACTGTATCTATTTCTGTTTTCCATGTAACTTGAGTTAGACTTTGCAATTGTTGAAATTCTAGACTTCTGAAAAAAAATTGCCTATTATTACCAAATAACAATCTAGTTCGCCAGTTTCCTAGTAATAAATCCATTCCTGAAGATCCCAATAGTGGTAGTTGCATTTCATTTTTGCGTGACCAAAACTTCCAAGTAATATAAATTATGCTGATGAATAACAGGTAATATAGTTTTACCTACTATTGGTATTTCTTTATTATTCACATCCAGAAGGATTTAGTTGTTGTATTAGGTGTTCATTCATAATATTGATGCAAGATCCACTATCCACTAAGATATCTTGTACTTTTCCGCAAATTCTAAGTTGTAGTACCGGAGATGGTGAATCATACAGATTGTTGTGGTCAGAGATGGTGTTTACCCAAAAGTCATCTAGACCCAATCCAACCTTGATCGTGGAAATTTGTTCATTGGAAACATTTTCATTTTCTTCTACGGCTTTTATTTGAGTTCCGTGTCGGTTATTTTCTTTATTCTATCTTTCCCTTTGTTCACATTGTCTCAAAAAATTATTTTGACGATGACACAACCTGCCGTAGGCCGGACACCTGTTTTTTTTTGGGGGTTATTTCCCCCACAAAAACGGCAATTACGTATAGTTGTTTCAGCCTTATTTTCTTTTCTTTTCTGGAAACTAGATTCTTGCCTGACCCAATTGGTAGTTAAAGACTTGTTGAAATTAGAATTAGAAAATAAAATACTGTCTTTGTCGATAGCTTCATGTTGTATCTCTATATTAATGGCTTTGTCTAATGTAGGTCATCTGTAGATAACAATCTTTTTCTCAAATTATCATATATTCCCAGAACTAATTGATCGGTTAATGCTTCTGACAAAAATGTACCAAATTTGCACTTATTAGCTTGATTGCGAAGATCTGACACATACTCTTTCACAGGTTGACCCAACATTTGATGCATTCTATGGAAAGAAAACGTTCTGTGATTATGTTTGTCTTTACTGCGAATAAATTTAAAAGTAAGTCCTAATGATAAACTTGTCACAAGTTTAGGTGTAATTTGATCCTGTACTTGTGAATATGTTCTCGAGTCAATCGATGTTAGTAATAAAGCAGCTTGCTTTGTCTCATTCATATCGAATAAAGAGCAATGTAACTTGAAACGCTCTAAATAATATTCTATTTTATCTTCGTGTGCGTTAAATTGCGGAAAACTCATCGAATTAGAAGGCATATCTTGACACTAAATTTCCGCTGCTGTGTATCCAGTATTTAAATAGAATCCCATACTAAGTCGCCACACTTGATCAGTATATTTTTTGGGTTATCCAACAAAATATTTTATCACTCAAGCAATTAATATTTATGTGGGTTCGCATTTAGATTACGTTTCCAAGTCTGCCGACTAGTTTCCATTAGATTACGTTCATAACAGATTTAGAATTATATACTTGGAATTGAATACTCTCTGCAATAACTAATTGTAGATTGATGTAGTGGCCATTACATTTAGACATAGATCAAAGTATTTAATATTTATTATCGTTCTTTATATTTCTTCTGGAAATATATTCCATATGCATAAATTACATAAGGTAAACAATGTAAACAAGAAACTTCAACAATATCCTAGAATGTTCCATGAATTCTTACTATTGGCATCTGTATTAATATATCCTATATATTACCTTTCAAACCGTATGTTTTAAATACGTAACTCTGTGGTAACATTTCTGTAACATACATTACTTATAAATATATCTCTTGAGAAGATACCACATACGAATTCTTTGCATACAACGATATTTCTTTAACGATATCCAACATATTCCATTTTCAAAATCAAAGTAAGTTTAGTAGTGCATTTCGTAAGTCATTTGTTCTGCTTTCCTTTTGTGATCTTTCAAATGTAATGTTTAACCGTAAATCTTTTAATTCATTCAATTTGTTCATTTCATTATTCTATCAAAAAGATAAAAGTTAACAAGTATGTTTTAAAAGTTGAAAGGACATAGAAGACCTGTACATGATAATATACCTGTACTTTCTTATCTCAATTTGGCCAAAAATGGACAAACATGTTCTTTTGCTGTGGTCTTCGTATGTCATTTGGTTAAGATCATCTATGTTACCATGTTTTTACCTGATCCACTCTTTCAACATGTTCACTTAGCGCGTCACTCTGTCTTTTTTTAAGGTCTCTAGTACACTAAATTTCCATTTCATGAAATATATAATTATTTTACTTAAGGAAGAGTAAATTGCATTTTCCTGTGTAATACTTTTAGGTTGCAGGTCTTTAAAATTGGCGTATATCTTGAAACATAGTTGGCCAAGTCTTAGTATCCATTTTGCAAATACCGTGTGTTATTATGTAGAATTTCCAAAGAATATTAAAAAGGCCTATCTGGACATATTTCTAACTGGATATTACTAGCTGATTCCAGTTAGGCTATTTTATATTCTCTGGAAATTCATCAAAATGGCATGAGGCTTTTGCAAAAGGTGAGCAGAGATGTGTTATTGATGTTAAGTAGTATTCATTACTTATGAACTGCGACGTCTGGTCCAATAAGGTAATATGTTGCAAATTAATTTATATTTCAGGAGAAAGTAGAACTTCCTTGGATAAGATTCGCAACCGATCTTGCAGTTCAAGGAAGTTTCCACGAGCCTCTTCTGCGACACATATTCACGGACAGATTCCTTGATGAATTTCTTGCCAGAAGTAAGTATATTTCATTGCTGCAGTGTATACTTGTTCAATTTTCACTTCGTTCAGTGATAACAGTATTGAAAATATTGTACTTTCACCAACATTCCGGTACTTTGTGTCTCGAATTTTTAGTTTTCGTGTTTTTCTTTAATATACGCGAATGTTTTGTTTATTCTACGTTGGCATTTTTATCCATATGTGAAACAGTTCCACCGAAAATACAATCTTAATTACATGCTTAGGATTGCCTAATTGTGTCATATCTTTGGAAAATTATTGATGTACAAAAGCTTGACATTTCTTTAAGTTTACTCTTTTTCTTTAAGAAAGCGTTTAGTGTGAATGAGTACTTTATTTAACTTGGTTTTATGGGTTTGCCAGACAGCTATGATCTAAGTCCGTTACATGTCTATTACCTGCTGAAACTGAGGGAAAACCCTGAAGAACCTAAGTTAGTAAAGCTAGCAACAGGACTCGAGCTTGCGTGCCTCCCTTGTGCAGAACAGTCCACGACCGTAACTACTGGATCACGACCGTAACTACTGGATATTTGGACCGTAACAGAGTAGTTCAGTTTTGAAATAAATGGAATATGTAATATTTTAGTAGTTGAGCTAATGTGTAATTCAGAGTGTAGTTAGTTGTCCGTACTCTTCCTTTTCTCTTGATTATTCAAGAAATCAACAGAGTGGGAAGCGATAAGTTTCACAGCTTATAGTTATTTCAGTTTGCCAATAACAGTTATTGGGTTGGTGCGAATGAAATGACCGCTTTGACGCCTGGTGGGAAACGCACCTCAGCAACACAACACAGGGATCGACTGAGATCACGCGTCTAACGTCACAAACTCTGTATACGGCCAGAAAACAGTCTGGGGTACCCAGGCAATCACGAGGCAGTATGTTGTTGAACAGGGTCGTTTGAAAGTGCTCCATGGAAAACATACAATTGCGAGTGAATTTTCTCTATGAATTAAAACTGGGGCATTTAACAGCAAGCCGGAAAGAAACATTAACAGTGCATTTGGGACAGGAATGGCGAATAAACGTACCAGTCACCGTTGGTTTGTCAAATTTCGTTCCGGTGACGTAACATTGCAAAATGAGTCCCGCGGGCACCGATCAACATCGTGTTCGGGTGAGCTGCTCAAAAAACACCGTGCAAGCGGATCCTCGGAAAAGTGTTCGTACCATTGCAGACGAGTTAGGCATACACCATACCATTGTCAGTCGGAGGCTCCGTGCGAACGGTAAGTGAAAAATTTGGACTCATGGATGTCACATAAGTTGACACCGGCCAACAAGAAACGCCGTCTGGAGGTGTGCAGTTCTCTGAATGTAAGGAATAAGCGGGAAGGTTTCTTGTCACCTCAATTGAAAAAATGGATCTGCTATTACAATTGTAAATTGCCAGGACAATGGTTGGTATGTGATCAGCGTCCAAGACGGTCTCCTAAACAACCTCTCCACCCACGGAAGGTGTTGTTGCTGGTATGGTGGTCTGTGGTGGGAGTGATCCATCATGCTTTCTCAGGCGAGGTGAAACCATCACTGCAGATCGTTACAGTGCTAATTTCTGTGAAATGCACTGCAAACTTGTCCCCAAGCATCAAGCAGTGATCAACAGACCTAGTGTCCTCATGTTGCATGACAATTACCGCTCACACGTCGCGCAAAGAACGGTGCAGGTCCTTCATAAGTTGCAGCATAAAAGCCTGTCACACCTGCCGTATTCCCCCGATCTCTCTCCCACTGACTACCACCTCTTCCGGCATCTCGATCAGTTCTACCCTAATGATCGCAGTTTTCAGAATTTTTACCACGGAATCCAATCGTTAGTTTAGCAATGGCAAACAGTGTATGATTAATCAGGAAAGTTTTTTTTTCTTCCCCCCTTGTCATGACGCACCTGGGACGGATATTTTATTCGCACTAACCCTATACTATTTTCACTGAATCAATAGCAACTTCAGGTTGTACTTGAAAACTCTTTTGGAACAGCATGGTGCTTGGAAAGTGTTCAATGCAACAGTGAAATTACGGATACACTTGTAATGTAATCATTGCGAGGGGTATGCGTTATTGATGTACTGAACGTTTTCTAGTTTGTGACACGTATTTACTGGCATCTATATTAGAATAGCAGCGCGAAACCAGAATATTTCTTTATAATATTCTTTACTAAAGTAAACCAACCATTGTTATTAAGCTTGTCAGCGAAAAAGGCGATGAAATGTTCAAAGCGGCCACTCCCTCCCTCTCTGTACAATCTCAAAGGATATAATATTGGATCCCAAACATTCCATGATTTTTTTTTTTTTTTTTTGTAACAAGTGTCAATATGGCGCTTTTGCTGCGGTGATGAGTTCCGTAAGCCATAGAGTGAGTGAGTTAGGCGCAAGCAACAAATACGTATTGAGGATGCTAATCATACAAATAATTCTTATTCTGTATATTCTTTCTAGTTTCTTCGTGAAAGAAATTACCAAAACAATAAAAGGGTTGTGAATTTCATTTTGTTCACTTTGTAAAGCAAAACAATAAAGGTAAGGAGGAAATTTACTTTCTCGCGAGCAAGTATTGCGCGCATTTAAAGGAGAGAAAAGAAAGCTACAGAAATATTTAACTAGCGATATCGTTAGAGCAGTACGCAATGGTATATTTGCAACAGACTGTTCGCAATACTAGTTAACATAGATCATATGCATAGTATCTAAGAAATTGAATATATTCTGTACAAATGCAAGTGGCAAGATACAGTAACTGCTTCTGTTAACTATATGAGTTGAAATTGTCTTAGTAGGCCTTTAAGTCTCTACTATTAAAACATACCTTCAGCGTGTTGCTGTAATGAAATTTTAAGTTTTCTTCTTTTAAATTTTGAACACGTGAAATACTACGTACAATCTTTTTATTTTTTTTTTTTTTTTTTTTTCAAAAAAGAATCTGTCTTCGTTTTCACTGAACGTAAGTCGTTTAATACCTAAGTTTCCCTAAACTAGAAAATTTGTTAGAAAGATAAGTGAATAATATTATGCACATGGCTGATCAGCGCCATCTATCGTCTTGAAGTAACTACGATAATTTGTTCCGCAGATATGAAGGCGCATACGCAGAGGGACAAGAAGCGGAGGCATGTTGTGAAAAGCTTATTCAGGCCATAAGGTGCTTTATGACTTTCTTTATCAAGAACACATGATTAATGCCGCCCGGTTTTGTCAGACATTGGAAAGACTGAAATCAGCAATTCGACAAAAGTGCCCTGGCCTACTTTCAGCTGGTGTCATCCTGCTCGACAACACCCACCCCCACTCGACCCACAAACAGGCCCAGATTACATAATTGGGATGGGAACTGTTGCCTCAATCCTCGTACAGCCCTGATTTAGCACCGAGCGATTTTCATCTTTTTCCAACATTGAAGAATGAGTGGCAAGATCAGCGTTTTCAAACCAATGCGGAGGTCGAGGCTATCGTGAGATGAGTGTTCAAAGAGTTCGGTCGGGAATTTTTCACAGAGCGTTTCGATTAATTGGTGCAGTGTTGGGACAGATGTGTGAACACTTGTGGTGATTATGTAGAGAGGTAGTGGTAGGGTGCACTTATCCAGTAATATGTAGTTTTCATGTTTAAGTTACGAGATAAAAATCTTAAACTCAGGGAAACTTACCTAGTGAACGTCCCACGTACTTTCAGACTACATACCTAGTTCAAGTACAATTTACAATAACTTTACTAACAGTTCAAATATAAATTTGTACATTGTCGTCCAAGAAACATGAGCGAATACAGTTTTTTTTTTTTTTTAATATTATTTTCGTGACTGATTTCCATCGGCGAAGTAGTTACAGAAATGGCGTGGCATAGCGAATTATGATACTAAAGAAAGATGGATGCAAGTGCTGTCACAAATACAGCAAATAGTAACTTCTTTCCCAAATGTGAAACTCCTCGCATACTCAAGATAAGATTAAATAGTAAATTACAGAAAAGTAACTGATCTAGATAAAATACTTTTAATATTGGCCCATTCTAATCCTTTTATAAATTTATATAAGATTTTTCTAACACTCTCCTGTGTTCGCAAGTCAAAGGGAAGTGACACGAAGCCAATACAGAGTCATAATACCTTCAGCTTCAAAGTCGTGATTCCTATCGTCATTTCTGTGAAAACTCGATAATGATACAACATTACTATTTCGAGAATCTGCCATGTCTTAAATTCAATATCTAAATAGTTATACACTTAACATGAAACACCCTTAAGTGTAGTTTCTGTTTACTGGTATGTGTTATACTGACGTCTGTAAATTTAATTATATCTTCTAGCTTTCGAAAGTTCTGTGTACTATCGTCGTCAGAGCAATACAGAGAAGTAGGGTTAAAGCATAGGTAGGTAGTAAATACATACCTTGTAAATACAGTTCTTTGGAACGTTGAAGACAAACGTGTTGATCCATTGTGTAATGAGGTAGACATCCTGCTTGCGCACACGAGGTAATTGCATGTTTATGCACCCGCATTCTGCCTCGAATTCAAACACTAGCGTGGTTCGGAACTTCCGTGAATAGCAGATGCTGTCCTCATAAGCCAGGTGCTCAATTTGAACGAGAATTACAACTCAAGCCAAACGTTTCTTTGGCTGTGTCGCTCAACCAGACTCTGCAGTGTCTTATCTTAATGGCTGTAGAGTAACCTCCATCTCTCTTGTAAAAGTGATGCACTATTTTTTGTGACCAATGACTGTGATCTACAATAATGTATAAAGATTCCTTGCTTTCCTTAGCTCGTAAAGTCACGTTTTTGTTAGCTCTGCAGCAGATGTATTAACCCCTGTAGTCAGTTGTTAAGAACCTACCTATTCCATCACGTGATCTTAGCTAGCAGGCAGCCCCGGTTTCCAGAAGCAAGGAAAACTTGTTTGCAAATACCCGAGTATTTTAGATTTTTTGCAGGAGTGTGTATAATATTTAGAGGCTTCCATATAAAAATTTTCTTTTTCAGGGAACAACTTTCTGGATCACTTACAACTATTACTTCTGTACCAAGCAGTGAGAACACTTTGTCCATCCTACAGTGGACCTTTTCCATCAGATCAGATCATTCAAGCTGCCATTAACAAGCAGATGGAAATTAAAAGAGAATATGTTATGCAAGGAGCGTTGGAGAGTGCTCTTGGAGGACCGTCTTACGTACAGACGAGGTTGTGCACCAAGCTGGGACATTGTATAGGTAATTTCTATTAAATAGATAAATCATACGTTCAGAAATCTTAGCCGACTCGAGTAAGAATAATAATAATGATGATATTAATAATGAAATGGGTGTAAGTAAGATATGGGAGGCAATTCGTGAAACAATTAAGAGCGCAGCGAAGGCACGTGTAGGTGAAATGAAACAACAGAAAAACAAACCTTGGTTTGATGAAGAATGCTTTTAGCTTCATGAGGTACGAAAACATGCAAGGCAACGATGGATAAGTAATAAAAGCGAAGCAAATACCAACCGAAACGAAACGGCACACGCGGGTTCAGAAACAAAAAGCTAGAATATATGACGCAGAAGATTTAAGAGATAGAGAAAAACGGAAAGACTAATAACATACGAGATTTATACAAAGGTAAACTCGTTAAGGAAAGGTTACCAGCCGAGGTTAGGAATGATTAGAAATGAACGTGGAGATCTTCAGGCGGATCCGACCAAAATTGTCGATGTGTGGAAAAGTTATTTCGACAAACTTCTTAATGTACACAACGGGAAACAGAGGAATTTGAAATCCATACCGCAGAACCGTGGATTCCCGAACCTAGCGAGGTCGAGATCGAAATGTCGGTAAAGAAACTGAAAATTGTCAAATCACCAGGAATAGACAATATTCCAGCCGAATTAATTAAAGCGGGAGGAACGGCACTAATCAAGGAACTACAGAAATTGATAAGTGCTATATGGAGAAAAGAAGAACTCCCAAAGGAATGGAAAACCTCAATAATAGTTCCGATTTACAAAAAAGACGATAAATCAGACTAATAATTACCGCGGAATCTCGTTATTTTTAACCTGTTATAAGATATTAAGTAATATTCTGTTAAGACGCCTAAGTGTATACATAGATGAAATAATTGGAGATCACCAATGTGGATTTAGATCCACGTTGGACCTGATTTTCGCCTTGAGACAAATTTTGGAGAAGAAATGGGAATACAATGGGACGATTCACCAGCTATTCATTGATTTTAAGAAAGCATATGATTCTATCAAAAGGGAAAAGTTATACAGTATCCTGATACGATTTGGAATTCCGAAAAAAAGGTTTCAACTAGTGAAGATGTGTCTCAGCGACCCCATAAGCAGAGTACGGATAGGTAATAATGTGTCAGATAGTTTCAAGATTTGCAACGGCTTGAAACAAGGCGCCTTGTCCCCACTACTGTTTAACTTTGCGTTAGAATATGCGATTTCAATAATTAAAGGGTACAAAAAGGGAATATCATTGAATGGTTTGAATCAACTGTTCGTATACGCCGATGATGTAGATTTAATAGGGGACGATATAGATGCACTACAAAGCAACACCGATGTCTTAGTAGAAGCGTGTGATGAGATTGGTCTACAGGTAAACATAGATAAAACAAAATACATGATAACAAGCCGTAACACAGGGAATGAAGGAAATAAAAACATAAGAATTAGGGATGAGGTCATAGAAAAAGTAAACAAATTTAAATACTTGGGAGCATACGTAACAAGCAGAAATGAGGTCACGAAAGAAATAAAAAGTCGCTTAGTATCGGGGAACGCATGTTTCTATTCAGTCCAAAAACTTCTAACATCGCGATTAATGTCAAGGAAATTGAAATTGAAAATATACATAACGGTTATTCTGCCGATATTACTCGTACTTTACGGTTGCGAAAGTTGGAGTACGACCCTAACAGATGAACATAAATTACGTGTATTTGAAAATAAGGTTTTGAGAAAGATATACGGGCCGATGTAAAAATAATGAAATTGCGACGACTAAGGTGGGCAGGCCATGTAGCTCGGATGAGGGAAAAACAAAGGTTATATTATATCATGGTTGGAAGGCCGCATGAAAGGAGGCCATTGGGAAGACCGAGACGTCGTTTGGGAGGACAGTATGAGAAGAGATCTTCGAGAAGTATGTGTTGGTGATGAACTGGTTTGATGTTGCCCAGGATAGAATCCAATGGCGAACGTTTGTTATTGCGGCGATGAACTTGCGAGTTCCATAAGCTATAGAGTTAGTTAGTTAGTTATTCGAGCGTAATGTAAAGTTTCTACTATAGTTCGTGCAAGTTATTAAGAAGTATATATTTGCTTTGAGCATATTAACGAAAGTTCAGTTAGAATTGGTAGAATTTACATATTTTTATTACATCTAATTTAATGTAGTACACAATGTTCCCCTGTATCGTTATCATTGCCCCCTTCTCTATCGTAGACTCATGGAATAAATACAAAAGGCGGTCGAAAAGTTTTGCACAATTCGCTGTACCTTTTTTATTACTTGCACTAGGGCAATGAATTTTCATGTGAACATACTTTGGTCCTTTGAGTACAAGTTGATTATACAATTTTTTTTTTTCTGTACTTACAAATGAGGCACAGGGGACAATGAAGTATACATCCGCACCCACCAACGGTCCGTGATAGAATTCCTCTACAAGATCGGAGATGACTCAGCCACAATTCGAAGAAAGCTGTTTATGGGGACCAGACTTTGACCGCAGCAGTATCAAACGATGGTTGCAAAGGTTCAACAGTGGTGATTTCAGTCTACTGGACCAACAACGATCCGGCAGACCAGCCAGTGCAGTAAACAATGTGAACAAGGATGCCATTGATCAATTCAGCAAGAATAGCATGTTAACCACACAACCGTTGGAACGAGGGTCAATAATTAATAAGGAAAGGTATTGTTGGTCATTGAACAAACTGAGAAGTGCACTCAGGACCAAGAGACCGGAGCTCCAGGATAATGATATCAAACTTCACCACGATAATGCGAGGCCCCCACTTAACCACGGTGACGCTGGAGAAATTCAGAATGATGGGATGAAAAGTGATCCCTCATCCCCCCATCAGTCCGGACTTGGCCCCCTCTGATTTTCTCTTTAGTCATCTAAAAGATCACTATCTGGGAAAACATTCGACCTTATTTCCCGTGTGAAACCGTGGTGTGCAAGTCAGCCCCTGAGGTTTACCAAAGTGCCTTCTTGGCATGGAAAGAATGCTGGCGCAAATGTGTCGTAGCAGACCGGGGTTACAATGAGTAACATGGTTATGTATTCAAAGGACCAAAATATGTTCACATGAAAATTCATTGCCCTAGTGTAAATAAAAAAAAAGTTAGCGTGGATTGTGCAAAACCTTTTGACCGCCCTGTTTATATTAGTCACAAGTAAAATTTATTTATGAATTAATTTTATTTGTATGTTTACTAACCAGAGTAAAGTCTTTATCTTTTACATCCTCTACTCACACATACATGTACAGCCATTTCCCTCAAATAGTAATAATAATAAACAACAATCCTATGTCTACTGATCCCCCCCCCCCCCCCCTGTCTTCCCATTGTCTAGTGATTTCCACCGGCTTAGCATTCGGGAGGTGTGGGGGATCGATCACAATGACCTACCGTCCTGACTGAGGTTTACAAAATAGGCCCTGGCCGTCTACTTTCCAACATCCCCTCCGCCACCCTATCCCGGCCTGAGCTTCAGATGCCTAAAGGCCTTAAAATAAATTCAGTTCTATTTTAGTGATTTCTTCTTCTATCTAGTTATTACTTTTCAAATATCGGAACTGGCAGCAGTTCAAAACGAACAGTTAAAGATACGGAGTAGTGCGTTGGTTAGGTTAACAAAAATTTTATTTCCTTTTTCTATCATAATTATTTCTTTCTTCTATCATATTTATCTCTTTTCACTATTATCTTTTTTCCACTTGTATTGTTTTGCTTTATTACTTTTCTACCTCACACGCAGTTCTTGGTTGTCCCCTCGAGACGTTGGTGCGAGCATACACACCGAAACAGTTGAGAAAATAATAAACGTCCTATACTTAGGAAAGTAGATTTATTCCATTAGTACATTAAATATTTTGATTAGATTGTATACAGGTATATTACACTTGAAATAGTGGTTCTAAAATTTCACTTAATGCTTAATCACTACTACTTTTAGTGTATATTCTTGTACTCCGTTCAAGTATACTAAGTCATTGTACTTTCTACAGTGACTAGTATTAGATAATGCACTTACCTTTAGAGCAGCAATCCTTCCCAGTGGTCTTGGCACTAATCAGTACGACACAAAATACAATTGATTTCACGGAGTAAGCTATCCGCATCATCAGATATAAGGAAAGGTGAGGTTGAACTATAATGAACTCTCGGTGCAGCAGTTCATTATAGTTATCAGCATATCCGTCAAGTCCAAATATCGCCGTCGTTTAGGTACATATCAGGACAATATTTTCCTCACAAGTGCATCATGTGATTGTCCATATGTTTGTAAGTCAACCCAATTTATATGATGTTTCAATATATTTATTTGTGAATTAAGAAAAGTCAGTCATAGACATGCGACAAAATTTTTGTCCACAGCTGTACCAGGGTTTCTACAGGTCATGGAAGTTATTAAAACATAATGGAATTCAGTCAGGTTAACCTTGTAATTTTTGGCTGTTTTTAATAATACTTTCGCTATTTTCCCAAATATGCAGAAAAATATTCTTATACATTTGAAGCATGTTTGATATTTTAGTGTAACAATAGGCTGTGTTAAGCAATAATGTTACCAGGGAACTTATATCTTATGAGTTCGGGTGTGGCAGTCCCGCGTTTCCTAGCTGGTCCCAATAATTCTTACCTTTTTTGTGCATGCAAAAGTCATGAATTTCGCTTCTGTGAATTCTGTAGACACCTTGTTAAGCATCCTGACTAGTGTACGACTGGTGAAATTTTCGGAGAAGAGGAAGAATTTCTCAGTCAGTTTTACGCCCGTTCATGTCCCAGGCTTGGCAATATTTCAGGAAACAAAACCAGAATTTTGTGCAGAGGCGAAATTCTAACCATCCACTCCTCCTCTTCCTCCTACAAATCTAGAAGCGATACTAACATCTATCTGGTTAAACCGAGGAGAAGCCGTGCAATACTTCAGTAAGAATGACCAACAACAGGATTTAAACGTATCTGCCTCCCCAGTACCGTTCCGAAGCCCACGACGGTAGCCACACGACCACGAAGCCTAGGTCTCTCAAACTACTGCAAGTCTGTCAATTTGTGTGTTATTCTTATTTATATTCCTTTCTATTCGCTTTGTGTATTATTATAATAATAAAAGTAGGAGTACTAGTAGTAGTAGGAAGTGATGGTGGTCTGTATGGAGAAATGTTGTAATCCTTTACCATTGAGGACTATTCACTGATGATCTAATCTCGATTACAAATCGAGAAGTGTCATTATATTGATATTTCGTAACTATTGGATTATTTTTATATACGACTGACAGATTTTTATGAACAATAAAGATTTAATGAACACTATTTTTTGTAGGTTTTATAATAGATTGGATTTGTTGCAAGAGAGATATTCTGGATTATTGTTTCCTTTTTCTCTGTTGCTGTTTTTGTTAAAATACTGTAATAGTTCTGAAAGTAGTGATTTATCTCGTTTAGATCACATGGTAATGATGAGGAAAGGAGGTTATCCTGTTGCGTTGAGCCGCAAGTGGGAGGCCGATCATTGTTTTGTTGAAGATTTTGACGTTCCTGTGGATGGTCAGAGGTAAGTAAGATTGACCTTGAGTTAAAGTGAGATCATATTTCATATATAATTGCTCAGGAGTCGATGTTAAATTTTAGGCTGTGTTTGACTGCACCTTAAAAACAGAAGGAGTAACTTAATTTATCATGTAACGTATAACATTGATAAAAGTTATTGCGCAATTACTTTCTAGTCCCGTATCAGATTAGACAGAAGTTTACTCTCAGCTCTTATGTGGATAAGGTCCTTTTGAACCTCGGTGATTTCGTGCAAATTGCTTTGGAACAAAGACACTATTTCCCATTGCGGATCAAAATTATAGTTTTAATTTTAGTTTAGTGTTTGTTTGAAGGGTGTCGGGGAAAAACCGGAGATGTCCATTTCTAGCGATTTTATGCTGTATAGCTCATTCTATTGGATAAAATTGGAACTACAAGGCTGTCCAAAAAACGTAAGGAAAAAACTTGTAAATTACCACCGGAGAATTTACATTAAGTGAAGCCATTTTAACCTTAAGCGATGAAGGAATTTAAACTTGAATTCCTCAATAAACTTGTTTTGTGACATCACTTGCTTTCTCCCGACACACTTCATTTATGGTTTTCAGGCATTTTTTTACTCAGATTAGTATAGAGGTGAGGAGAGGCTGTTGGATGGAAGGCATTTAGGGCCTACTTTAAAGGTACCATTTCGTCATTAACTTGGTGTGACAGGAAGAACCTGGGAAACTTGTTAATGAAGGACAGCCTCTGGATTCGAATCCAGGACCTTCCAAACGCTGAGCCAGCGCTCTACTGAGCTACGGCCGTTCGATGGATATGTATTTCAGGGTGTGCAAGATAAGCACATCACGTCACCCAGAGAAATAGTGCAATGTGCAGTCAAATTACAATCACGAGTAATACCCGAAATATCAGTGATTTATTCGATTTATGTACTATTGTATTATTATTTCACATTTGTTCTCAGTATAGGGGAAACTTGTTTCCAAGGGATACCAAATTAAGAAAGTACAATTTTACAGAAAACAGTAAGAACGTTTAATTTTTCTATGATTCTTAATGGAAATCTAAACTCTGAGGTGGATTTACGTAGGTTCTTGGAACATACGGCGACAGTCTTATTTTGTATGTGCTGAACATGGTTCTCAGACGGAACTATCTGTTAACTGATATTTGATTTGATTTTGGATTTGTAACTTTTCGGCAACAAGTTTCACATACAAGAATCAATATCTACTTACTTAAACTCAGGAACAAACTATGTTTGTAGTGAAGTTGAAATGATGTACATGGGCAAATTCACCGTCTAGTTGAAACAATGTGTTACTGTGAGCGTGGGAGTACCAGAGATTTTAAATTCAGTACGCAAGTGACAATAGTTCACGGAGAACTTGTTACAAGTTCTGGTGTGTTAGTATGACCGGTACACTTTGATGAATGACTGGTACCCTTTTGATTTAAGGTCTTGTGTCGCCATCCAGATAAATGTTTAAATTGTCTCGGAGGGGAAAAGATAATGAACAAATTAATGTTTTACGTATTCGAATAAACTTTAAAACAATACTAAACGTGATTAAGAAATCTTCTTTATTATTATTGTCTCATTTTTATATGGAATGTAACATTTGCGAAAATTTGCACTTTAATGTGAGGCGTAAAAGGTACATGTTCAAGTAACTCAGGTGAATGAAGGAATTGCCAGTCCACTTTATGTCGGTGTTAAATTGTCGGGTTAATAAATATGGTGGCATATTTTGTGTATATACGCAAATAAGTAAGTATGACATTTTAAATACATTTTCACAAAGTACCAGTAAAATTAAAAACTAAAGTACATGCCTAATTTCTATATTTTTCAGTATTCTAATAGTGGTATTACCACCACATTGCTACACAACTAATTGCCAAAGACTTCGAGGCTCTTTCTCGTTGATGGTGAAGAGTATAGAAGCGCTTGGATATAGTGTTCTTCCAGTGTGCCAGTCAGTGTGGTGTAGCATGCCAGACAGCGAGAAAATACCCTACCTCATGCAGAATATAAAGATCAAATGTGAATCGCATAAAGTGCAATCAGAGTGTTACTAAGATGTGTGTGCTGTTTTAGCTGTGGAAATAGACTATAGAGTATTATAATGTAAAATAAAACGTTTATTACTATATTGAGTAGATTTTTTTCCCCTTTAAATCAACCAAATTCTTTTAATTTTTTTGTACATTTTAGACAAAAGTTTATTCTAATTATGGTTGCCGTTTACTGTTTTGCCTTCGCATTACAAACAATAATAAATTATTCCTGATAATAAGTCGGAGATGTGCACCCTTATGCCTACTGTAACCAGGATTTAAGTTCAGAGTGGACTCAGGAGGGCTGAGCTCACCCACCGATTTTCTCAGCCCTCCCACACCACTTTTATTGCACACCATGGATCTTGTGTTTCATATCTTATACTATGCACACACTACATCGGTCGACATAAATGCTGTAATATTTTATCAATGACTACGATGGGATACAGTTGTTAGAAATGATATTTAGATGAGGGCTCTCCCACGATCGGCTTAGAATTTTATCCTTGACTGTAACTAAACAAAAGAACGTATATTATTAGATCACACATTTCTTAGGAGCAGTACGTTCATTTTGCGATTATTTTTTTTTTTTCTGCGTACTTGTCAACGTTATCTTCGCGATTATCAAGGTTTCGAAAAATGCTTGTATTTCCTTAATCTAACAAGTTTGTTGTCCCATTATGTTGTAGGAAATTAAACCAGCTTTGGCTGTAAGTATTAATCTCTGACATTTTATACAGTCCAATTGTAAATGCACCTACTTTATTTATATTATAAACGCACCTATTTTATTTACATTACTATAAAAAGAAATGTAGTACTGTCACCCCGAAAATCTGCGATTATATTATTTATTAACAGCACGTTTCAGATATAGCAGTACTACCATTTTACACTGAAAACAGTAACAACACATCATTGGTAAAATATTATATAAACATTGTTTACAAATAAAACAATAGTTAGTATACACATAACATTACAGATATTTGCATAGTTTTTCTTATCTGCTTTCGAAAATCTTGTTCAGAACTGAAAGTGTCTGTCTATGGTGGTATTCCGATACCATTCTGACAAACAAAGAGCTTTTGACAGTTTCTAGTCTTGATGTTGGGCGTATGAAAGGAGGAGTTCAGATCGAACTGTGCTATCGGCTATTTTGAATCGAAATAACATGTCTGCCAGTTTCCGTTTTGTAAAGGGCATTTGAATACTTAAAAGCTTCAGAAGTTGCGATGTTACTTAAGGATCTCGTTGAGGGAACTCTGTATTTAACAATGGCGATGAAGAATGATGAACACAGCATCAAGGCGTGTCAAGTGAGTAGAAGAAGCCATTTTCCAAACAAGCTAAGTAATGGTTTTATAGACAAAACGGAAGCGCTCCTGTACAATATCAAATGTTACTTTAAGAACTATTTCCAAAAAAATAGTCAACGTCGTAATTTCCCCCACTCTTTCAGATGATGAGGTTCAAAAGTGTATAAATCGTTTCTGTCTGACTTGTAGTTACTGAGATCTAGCAGAGGGTGTCAGATGGAGAGTGCTAAGCGATTGAAAAGAACCTGAACTATTACTGACTATATGAGTTTTCCCCATCCCTTCAGCCAACAAGGAATCCAAAGGTGTATTATAATGTTTTGACCTACCAACAAGGTGTCTGTATTTAAAACAAGCATTGAATCTAGGGGCGTACGCAGGGGTAGGTCCTGGGGGTCGGGACCCCCCCTCAAAAAATAAGATTTTTTGGTGAATTAGCATCATTTTTGGCATAATTATATGAATTATACGTAAATTTCACACCAAGATAGACCTCGGACCCCCCCAAAAAATCAACTGGGTACATGCCTGGTTAAATCACCCCTTTTTAGGTAGATTTCGAAGAATATATATAAGCTCCTGCGTAGCCTAGTCGGTAGCGCGCTCGACTTCAGTGCGAGCGGTCCCGGGTTCGATTCCCGGTGGGCGGCTCAAAAATTTCGGTGTTGACCCAGCATCGTGAGGACAATTGGGGAGCTGCTGTGAATAAAAGATAGTGGCGATCACAGTGAGAGCTTCGGCTCTCCTCTCCCAACCCGTCTGGTCAGCGTGGGAGCAGTAGACCAACTCCTCCCTTCGGGGAGAGGCCTTATCCACTAGTAGATTGAATATGGCTGTGATTTATTATATATATATATATATATATATATATATATATATATACTTTTATATATAAACACGCTAGCGGCCATAATTTTGAAGATATCAGAATCAAATTTTAATGTTATTTCTAGGCTTAATAGCTCGGCTAAGTTCGTTAATGAGCAAAATCGGCCCAAGGGGGTGGTCCGGGGAGGGGGTTGAAATTTCGAAAATACGTACAGGGTGTCCCATTTTAATCAAACCACTGGAATATTGCAAAACACTCAAAGAAAATACAATACGTGTACAGTGGAACATGTACCGTCAGAGGGGGGACAGCCTTCCATGCACAATAAAGTTATGTCACATGCACAGTGTTGCCACCTCAACACAAACATATTTTTTTCAAATGGGATGAAAGTTCAAGACTTTCGGAGGTGTAGTATGAGTGATAGTGAACCAAATCCGACATGGTTAACAAAAAAGTTTATATGAACATGGGTCGAATTCTGCTTCGATGTTTTGGAGATACAGTGATTCCAACTTGGAACCCACAATCAACGCCTAACATGCGAAGAAAATGAATAATTCTCAGTAAATCAGAAACGACGCATTGAATGAAAATTTTGTTTGTAACAACATTGTGAATATCAGGATTGAAAACAAGATGTCACCAGGTTGTCAGTGTTGCCAATCCTGTATAACGTTTAAATTTTTCAAATGGCACTACATTGTATTATTAGGTATTTGGCATCCTCTAGTGATGATAAACAACATATGTAAAACACACATCGCAGTGTTGCAAACTGTTGATAAGAGAAAGGTTTTCGCGAACTTATACAAAATATGTAATTCCCTAGAATATTTCTTCCATAGTTTCACTGTGGTGTGTGCTTTAGGTGTGTTGTTTATCATCACTAGAGGATGCCAAATACCTAATAATATAATGTAGTGCCATTTGAAAAAATAAATGTTATACAGGGCTGGCTTTGGTTTTGGGTTCCAAGTTGGAATCACTGTATCTCCAAAATGAAGCAGAATTCGACCCTTGTTTATATAAACTTTTTTGTTTATCATGACCCATACTATCACCCCCGAAAGTCTTGAACCTTCATCCCATTTGAAAAAAATATGTTTGTGTTGAAGTGGTAACACTGTGCATCTGACATAACTCTATTGTTCATGGAAGACTGTCCTTCCTCTGTCGGTACATGGTCCACTGCACAATTTTCGTATTTTCTTTGAGTGCTTTGCAATATTCCAGTGGTTTGATTAAAATGGGACACCCTATATATCCATATACTGACTCATCCATATAAATTCACAGGCCAAACTACTGGAGCTAGAAACACCAAATTTGGTATGAAGGTGTAGGACCATGAGTAGGTAAAGGGAAACATCCGATATTTTGAAAAACTCGCCATGTTGGATCCAATGGCAGCCAAACCCATTGTATAGAATAGAGAGCTTAAACCGCTGGAGCTAGCGAGATGAAATTTGACATGAAGGTACATCATCACTAGTAGATTGCGAAAATATTACAAAATGTATCCCGAGACGCCATCTTGGTTACTAAATGGCGTACTCTAAAAATCCATTTTCCACAACGTTTGAGCTAGAGATACGAAATTTGGTGTTAAGGTACATGGGGACTATTAGGTTGAGAAAATATTGAAAAATGTTGAAAACGTCGCCATCTTGGCTCCAAAATGGCCGTCGAACCCATTGTTGTATAAAATATGCAGCCTAAACGGCTGAGACTACTTAAATGAAATTTGGTGTGAAGGTACAATATCACTAGTACGTTACGAAAAAGTTACATGATGTATCCAAAGACGCCATCTTGGATCCAAAATTGCGGACCTAAAGCATTTTCGACACAGTTTGAGCTATAGCTAAAGAGATACGAAATTTGGCATAAAGGTGTATCTTAACTAGTAGTTTAAGAAAATATTACAAAATTTTAGGAAAGTCGCCATCTTGGAACCAAAATAGACCGCCAAAAAATCATTTTCAACACCGTTTGAGCTAGAGAAATGAAATTTTATTTGAAGGCGTACCTTCACGATTAAGACACGACAATATAATAAAACGTTAAAAAGTCAAAATCTTTAATCCAAAATGGCCACCCGAAAGCCCATTTTCTAAACACAGGCTAGACAAACGAAACTTGGTATGAAGGTGTACCATGACAGGTCACAAAAATGGTGACGCCCCCCCGCCCATGTGTGGTATATTTGTACCATGGAGGCGCCGTCCGTCAGAGTTCCTGATTACGATAAAAGGGCGCAACCCCCCATGTTGGGAGCGTAGCTCACACGGGGGACTGGGGGCAGCTCCCCCAGCGAAACGAAGCGAGTATATATATCTGGTGTAGTAAAAAGTAATCCATTATTTTGCCAATAGATGGCTTTAGTGATCTGTAGCTCGCGTTGTATAAGTCCGATCGGGTTCAACGAGATGGCGTTCAAACGATGAGATTGCGTACTACAAACACTGTTCAGATAGTTGTGATGAGTTGATTCAGTGTTGTGTGAGCGCGCGTCAAAATGGACACTAGCAAAGAGAAAATACGCTATATTTTACAGTTTTTCTTCGATAAAGGCGAAAACGCAAGCCAGGCGGCTGCAAATGTGAATAGTGTTTATGGTCCTGATACTGTAACAGCCAATCACGCGCAATTTTTTTTTTCGTCGATTCTGTTCCGGTAATTTTGACGTCAAAGATGTACCACGCACTGGAAGGCCACGTGTCGATAAAATCATGGACATTGTCGCGTCCGACCGTCATGTAAGCGCTGTTTCGATTGCCCAAGAGCTAAACATTGCACAAAAAACCGTGTGGAACCATTTGCGTAAGGCTGGATACACAAAGAAGCGTGATGTATGGGTGGACCGAATTTCCATCTGCGAATCGCTGCTGAATCGCAACAAAAGCGATCCATTTCTGAAGCGGTTGGTGACTGGTGATGAAAAGTGGATCACTTACGACAACGTCACGCGAAAACGGTCGTGGTCGAAGCGCGGTGCGCCGGCGCAAACGGTGCCCAAGCCAGGATTGACGGCCAGGAAGGTTTTGCTGTGTGTTTGGTGGGATTGGCAGGGAATTATCTACTATGAGCTGCTCCCCTACGGCCAAACCCTTAACTCGGAACTATACTGTCAACAATTGGACCGTCTGAAGGCAGCAATCGCCCAGAAGCGCCCAGCTTTGGCCAATAGGAGAGGCATTGTGTTCCCCCAGGACAACGCCAGGCCACACACATCGATAGTGACTCGCCAGAAGCTCCGGGAGCTTGGTTGGGAGGTTCTTATGCATCCACCTTATAGTCTGGACCTGGCACCGAGTGATTACCATCTGTTCCTGTCATTGGCGAACACGTTTGCTGGTGCAAAATTCGCGTCAAGAGAGGCTT
>JAGDQP010002939.1:1345-98892 GCA_022664845.1 Lepisma saccharinum
CATTTTAAAGAAAATTTAGTGTTCTACTACTTTTTCCCTGAGGACTTGGCTGAAGTTAAGGGATGAGGTGCTAAAAGGCAAAGTTTGTCTACTATAAAAGTGAGGCAAAAAAGTTTTTTTTTTTCAATTTTCGCAAGCAAATATCTCGAAAACTATTAGGAATAGGGAACAAACGAATAGAACCAATCTTGTAGGAAATTTTCTCAGCTTTCTTTTTGAACATAAATACTTTTTCGCTACGACGCACCGTTCTCGAGATATAAGCGAAAAATCGAAAAAAAGTGACCTTCCCCCGCCCCTCCTGCCCCCCGCTCACCTCGTAGGTCCGGGGACTTTTAGTATGTTGAACTCCTAACTACTCCAAACACAGCCCTGAAGTCAAAAATTCTGTTCCCGAACATGTCCTCTACACCCCCCTTTTGAGCGTTCATTGACTGGAGTAGGATTGTTTCAGCATTAAAGCCTTATATTGTTCGGTAGCCTCGACAGTACTCGGTATGGAGTGATTCTATGCAGATGATGGCCACACAAGAGACCTCTGTCGGCAAAACCTTGAATAACTTCTGGTAAGAATTTAAAGAAAGGTGGACTGCGCAAACACTACACGTCTTCATGAAATTTTCCCAAATAGCTTCTTAAGGAATGCATACAGTGTCAAACATAAAATTAAGCATCAAATATATGAAAATAGGATAGTATTTGGTATAAAATCTGAAATTCAGGGTGTACAAATGACCCCGTTTGCCCCTCCTGCCAGCGTCCTTGCTTTGAAATTATTATGTAGAAACAATCTTAACCCGTTAACCGTCTTCTTTCAGAATCAAAAATATTTCAAAGAATATTTTTGTACTGTTTGTAAAGAGAGAAGAATAGTAAGTGACTTATGAAATAGTTGATATTTCAGATTGTGAACTTTACATCCTAACAAAAATAAAATCAATAAAATAGCATCCTTTCTAGTTTCGATATACGGTGAATTGGCGATTTAAAAAACTACACGAGTCACTCATTGTGGCGAAATTTAGTTAATAAATTCTCGATATTCCCTGATGGATAGCTTCGTGTTGTGCTAATAGTGCATTTGCGCATTGCTCATTTTGTAAAATACAGTCATGAAACAAATGCATTATTGGCACAAACAATACATAAACATTTAGAGCATGTCGAAATTTTCATAACTGAAATTTATCAAAAGCGTTATTAACATAGCTTTTGAAATCGCCGTCTTAAGTATCTACAGGTTAAGTCAAAATGATGGACCCGATTTCATAAATTTATTTTGTGAAATATAATGAACATATCTTAATGTGAGCTACGCCCAAGGAAAGGCAAAAGTTAAAAGTTTAGTTGAGTTGAGTTTATGTCCCGCGTGGTTGCATTGTCTACCGCTACGCGGCGCTGGAAACAGTTAACGAAAATGGCGCTGACTGGAGAGCAGAAATCGTTCTGTGTGCTGGATTACCATGTAAACAACTCTGTGATGAGTGTTCAACGGCATTTCCGTACCAAGTATGGCAGAGACCCACCTTCTGGAAAAACCATTCGTACGTGGTATGAAAAATTCAGAGATACGGGCTGCATCTGTAAGCGAAAATCGACTGGCCGTCCTTCAGCTGAGGAAGAGACAGTGGAACGTGTTCGCGCCAGTTTTGTGCGGAGTCCACAGAAGTCTACCTACCGGGCAGCGAGGGAACTTGAAATGCCACAGAAAACTGTATGGCGAATTCTGCGGAAACGTTTACATATGAAATCCTATCGCTTCCAACTGCTACAAGCCTTAAGAGACACTGATTATGCTGCTCGAGCGTCTTTCTGTGCTGATTTTCTCACGTTAATGGAAGAGGATGGGTTCGCCGAAAGGTTACGTTACCGTGATGAAGCGGTGTTTCACCTTTCTGGGAATGTGAATAGACACAACGTAAGGATCTGGGGAACTGATAATCCCCACGCAGTTGTGGAACACCAACGCGTTACACCCAAGGTGAATGTGTTTTGTGCCATTTCCCCTGAAAAGATTTATGGGCCCTTTTTCTTCCTTGAACCTACTGTGACAGGACATGTTTTTCTTGATATGCTGCAACAATGGCTCCTTACACAGCTCGAAGAGGATAGTGCAGATTTCATTCTTCAATTGGATGGTGCCCCTCCGCATTACCATGGCAGTGTTCGGGATCATCTCAATGAGGGATTGCCACAGCGCTGGATAGGCCGTGCATCTCAGGAGGATCGAGTTCTCATTCCTTGGCCACCTCGTTCCCCCGATCTGACCCGTGTGATTTCTTTTTGTGGGGTTTCATAAAGGATCGTGTTTACGTACCACCACTTCCAACAACATTGGGTGACCTTCGCGCCCGCATCACAGCAGCCATTGCAGAGATTGACCGTGACACACTACACAAGGTTTGGCAGGAGATAGACTATCGGCTTGATGTGTGTCGTGTTACGCGAGGTGCTCACATAGAGCACTTGTGATGTGACTGAAAGAAACTTTGAGAGTTACCCTTCTTACCACATGTATTACATTCAGATATATTCATTATATTTCACCAAATAAATTTATGAAATCGGGTACATCATTTTGACTTACCCTGTATAGTTAGATTTTTGTCAATAGATAGCAGTGTTTCTAATATATATATATCCTTTAAATATTGTATTTTTTTTTCGTATAATGTTTTGGAATATTTCCCTAAAATAATACAGAACGCCTATCCTCTTCTGAAATTTTTTACTGAAAATTATTTGGATGTGAAGAAGTATTAGAAATGAACTTTGAACTAATATTCTTTAGTACACTTTAGAACATGTCTTTATATTGATTGTCACATCATCATTACTATATAATTAAATACATTTTATAGAGGGATGAAGCGTACCACAAGTTTTTAAAAGGTGAAGAAGAAAATAATTATTTCTAAATCACTAAATACCCTTCCTTTAACAACTCTTATATAGGACTCAATGTGCATAAAGTTAGGTGGTCTTCAATTTCAAAATAATATATTAATCTCTAACAAAATTTAAGAATCCTGTGCATTGCACAGTGTGCAATTAATCACAATTAATCAAAATTAATCAAAATATATATTAGCTGCTAGGAATAATTCCTGATCGATGGCCACCCCAAGAAGAGAAGAAAATTCCAGTGGACCAATTAAAGAAGAACATGAGGAAGCCTGGTGGATGATCTTGGTGTTTGTTGTTGGTGGGTGCTGTTGCGTTCGTTCTTGACCCGATTCAATTCATCAAAATATAAAAAATTATTGATTACAAAATTACGAAAATAAATCAAAGGACGAAAGTGGCCATAAAGGCCAGAAGTCCATTATGTGGCCCTGCGGGCCGATTACTTGTTACCTGAAATAACAATGAATAATCAAGTTCATCATATGTCCTGCTCTTCTGCTGGAGTCAGTTTTAATTCCAGGGATTTCCTCTGCTCAAAATGTAATAAACATTTTCCTAATTCTAGAGGACTAATGATACACAACGGTAAATGCCATAATGACACTACCAAGGAAAAGAGAGCATCTGTGCCTAGCGCTAAATATTGTTCACCCAATCAAATTTCCTTTGCTCATGACTTGATTTCAGGTAGCAGTATTCCAGGTCAAAGTTCTAAAATTATTGATAGTTTGGGAAGGCTTAAGTCGTCAGTGCCCATTCTGCGAAAAGTTCCTCGAGAAGCAAGAAATGCTATGGCTGAGGCTCTTATTGAAATCCTTCACAAGATTGTAACATCTAATAGCATGGAACACTGGATCGAACTTTTATTCTTCCCATACATCACTCTCAACATGCCTTCAAAATCCGAAAAAATCTCTAGTCTCACTACATGGGTGAAACAGGGAATTCAGCTTTGGTCCAGTAGTTCTCATGATGATATAACTAATCCAATGACTGTCATGCCCAATAAATACAAACATAATAAAACTGTTAACAAATCATCCAACGATGTCTTGATCAAGCATATTGAGAACAAACTTTCTCATGGCGACATACATGGTGCTGTCAGACTTCTAATTTCTGAAGACTGCTTCGCTCCATCAGACACCACTATTTTGAGGGCCTTAAAAGAAAAACATCCTCCACACCCTTATGCATTTGCTCCTCCTAACTTAATACATCATATATTGATGTCAATAAAGTTACGTCCAATGAGTTACTTAAGGCGCTTAAATCATTCCCCACTGGTTCGGCTGGAGGGATAGACAGCATGCGTCCTTCAATCCTCAAGGATTTAATACTTTATAATATTCACGACTTTAAAGATCACCTTACCAAGGTTATTTGTGATTTTCTTTCTTTGATCTTATCAGGAGAAGTGCCTATAGCAATACGGCCATTTTTCTTCGGAGCTTCTCTTATAGCACTGAAATAGAAATGTGCAGGCATTAGACCAATCGCTATAGGGAACACATGGAGAAGACTTGCTTCTAAAATTATATGCGGAAGAATTAAAAATCAGCTAATTCAGCACCTTTCTCCACACCAACTTGGAGTAGGCATTCAACATGGAGCAGAAGCTGCTGCACATACTGCACGCATATATTATTCATACCCTCACCAGAAGCCTAAAGCCTTCCTTAAGATTGACTTCAAAAATGCTTTCAATGAAATAGACAGGCAAGCAATGCTCACAGTTGTCAAGGATAATTTTCCTTCTATCTATCCATATGTGTTTTAAAGTTATGCTCAAGCCAGCTATTTATTTTATGGTAAGGATATCATATTATCTCAAAGAGGAGTACAGCAGGGGGACCCTTTAGGACCTGCATTATTTGCAATGACACTTCAACCTATTGTCAATAATATCAACACTGACTGGAATATATGGTACTTAGACGACGGAACCATAGCTGGAGACCCGGATACTATATTAAATACATTAAAGGATATCCATAAGAAGGCAATTACAATTGGACTTGACCTTAATTTTTCTAAATGTGAGATTGGCTTTTTAGAAACTACAATCGAACACACACACATGTACTTCTCACAATGTTCAACGAAGTGGCTCCAGGCATTCAATTAATGTCTCCGTCAAATGCTTTTCTTCTAGGTGCTGCCCTCTCTACTGAAGCAAGAAGATCCTTATTAATTGGGAAAATAGCCAAACTTGAAACATACTTTTCACGTCTTTCATCGATTTCTGCTCACTCTGCATTTTATTTACCAAGATCTTCTTTTACCATACCACGATTATTATATTTTCTGCGTTGTTCACCTTCTTGGAGAGAAGAAGATCTACTTGAACGTTACGATAACACCATTAAATCTGATTTAGAATCCATCCTAAATTGTTTCCTTCCTGACCACACATGGCTTCAGGCTTCTCTCCCTGTCAATTTTGGAGGATTAGGTATTCGTCGCGCCTTAGATTTGGCTATTCCTGCCTTTTTGGCGCCATTCTATGGTTCCCGATGCCTGATAGAATCACTTCTCCAAAATGATATCAGTTCTCATGGGGATTCTGAGATTGAGACTTGCTCTTCAACTTGGTCATTATTAGTTGGATCAATCTTGCCCGACCTTGATACTAGATCAAAGCAATTTACATGGGATGAACCCATTATCAAATCACACCTCTCGTTCTTACTCCAGACTGCAGAAAACTTAGAAGACAAAGCCAGAATAATTGCCGCGTCTTCCTTCGAAGCAGGTGCTTGGCTCAAAGCTCTACCTTCGCCCCCTCTCGGCCTTCACCTAAGTAATGAAAGTTTCCGAATAGCAGTTGGAATTCGCCTGGGTGCAGATATTTGTGAAAGTCACAAATGTCAGGCATGTAAAACAGAAGTAAATAAAAAAGGATTACATGGCCTTTCTTGTTCAAAGAGCGCAGGTAGGCATCCTCGTCACTCGAATGTTAATGACATTATATTGAGAGCACTAATCTCAGCTGGCATTCCTGCAGTACGAGAACCTATTGGATGTAGCAGAACAGACGGTAAAAGACCAGATGGGATGACTCTGTTACCCTGGAAGAGAGGCAAACCGTTAATTTGGGACTTCACTTGCTCAGACACGTTCGCTCCTTCCAACCTCCCTTTTTCCTCAATCCAGGCGGGAAACATCGCCAGTCGAAAAGAAGCGGAAAAAAGAAGAAAATATAATGATTTTGCACAGAAGTACCATTTCATACCCGTTGCTATCGAATCCAGTGGTTCATGGGGGACAGAAGGCCTCAACTTCATTAAAGAAATAGGTAAGCGTATCACACAATCATCTGGTGATGATAGAGCAAGCACCTTTCTTATCCAAAGAATAAGCATGGCAATTCAAAGAGGTAATGTAGCTTCAATCCAGGGAGCCATACCCAAAGGTAAGGAATTAGATTAGATATTCCTACTGTAATTTTGATTTATTTGACGGAACGTTTGTCACTTTCCATTATTATAAGCAGGTAACCGCTAACATGAAGCCTACCATTGTAGCGGATGAAATGTTCCCTGAAGGAGTTGGACCATACAAGGGGATGGAAGAGGTAGGAGGTTCTGATGGCCTGTTAATGTGTTTGGCGGCAAATGAGAAAGTAGTTCATACAGACCTTTCCAATGATTTCGAAGACACATTTAATGATCACGGTCTTGCAGTGTTTGTGATGGTGGCCTTCCGAATCATCAAGCTTAAAGCATCAAATAATCATTATTATTGTTATATTTATTATTCAGTTTGAATGTTGGGTTTTCTTTTTCCTGTCTGCGTGACTGTGTAATATAGATTCATTTCTGGTGTTCATAAATTATTATTATTATTATGAAGCCATTGATAGTGGATATCAGTCTGCGTACATGATTTCCAGTGTATTATATTCTTTAGTAGGCATAAAGCTGTATTGTCAATTTTTCCAGATTTACCTCTAACATTGTTTGTTTATGTAAATCACCCACAACATTTCTAATAAACTAACATCTTACTTAGCCGATATTGATGAAACCGGACCCGTTCCGGATACACGAAATTCAGTTTAACCCAAATTTACGATTTTTCATTTTATAAGAATATGTAAATACAAAAATACAGTAACAACGTTCCCCTTGATATACCTTCCCCTCTCGGTTTATGAGTTTGACTCTGCCTTTCATTATTATTTTACAATTTGTTCAAATCCCTGATAAGTACAGTACGCGTTAAAATAATTTACAATTCGAAATGTAATATATATTTTAAATTGAAAATGATACCATATCCGCAAGTGTTCGTTCATTTCGTTTTGTTTCTCTTGATGGTATCTACTCAACAATGGAAGGAAGAAGAATATTCTATTGAGTTTGTACCATTCTGGTGTTTAATTGTTGAGAAGGTGATTGTTGAAAGTTGAAAGACAGTTGAAAGATAGTTATAAAATGGTTTCTTGATACTTTAATTCTTAGCACTAGTTTGCTCTTGTATGAAGAAACAAATTATAGCCTTTGAAATTTTACATTTGTTTGAAGAATCATGTTCCTCTGTTGCTTTTGTTGCATAAATAAGTCAGAAATAAATTATAAATTAAATAATATACATAGGAGTTAATTGTTGATTTTCTAAATAGGACATTATGTAAGTTTGGAATATATCAAACTAGCCCTCGTAGTCAATTAACACAGTTTTAATATACATTTAAATGTAATGAAGCACATTTAGGATGTGCAGATTGATTTCGTCCAGAATACCCAGTTTTGTTAGGTTCTCGTCTCAACATTTCTCTCAAACAGTTGACAAAACTTCACATTTTTGTAAATCTTACCCGGATGCTAAGTTGTCCTTAAAATACAGAAAATTAAAACAAAAAAGTGACCAAAAAAGATTCAACAAAATTTTCCATTGTTTTTCTTTTCCCTTTTTTTGTGGACCAGATTGTCCAGTTTTCCGGGAAATTTCCCTTAACCTGATAACATAGAATAACTTTAGTTCCTTTCGGGCAATTAATGGGATTTTAGTTAGATAGATGCCCTGGAGGATACCTCTAAGATATTTCCCCTTGAAAGAGTACTCGATAATTCTTATCATCCAGAGTTGTTATGGAATTAACCATAAATAATTGACCAACACATTATTGCAAAATAATTACTTTCTTTTGTATCATACCAAAAGATGTGCACACATTACTATAGTCAGCATCACTACACGCTAAAATATTCCAGTGTTAATTATAAAATGATAGTAATATTAACAACAATCATTATATACGATTTCGAACAGTGGAGGTAAAAACTACTACACGTATTAGTACTAAAAGTATTGAATAAAATATGTCTCAGAATGCTGGTATCTCAATCTGCTTTTTAAAGAACGTCAAACCTCCACCTTGTAAAGAAAAGGATTGGTATGCGGTCGATACTTAATATATATATATATATATAATTCCACGTAAAAATATAATAATAATACAAATAATCCCCAATTTCTAAGGATTTTGTATAATGGGAATCCCAGCCAGCATCTGACATTAATAATGAAATGCTGACTGCTGACGGTTCTGCAGTGGTTTTTGTTAAAACTGTGTATAAAGTACAAAATTCTGTTGTACACATTTAAAAATTTTAATTTGGTACAAGAGCTAGGGATGTAAAAAGCCCTGATGTTTTATGGAATATTCCCAATATTTTTATGTGTTCATTTATTCTTGTAAATATCATATTTCTTTCCTAGTGACCAAAATGATAATGATTTGCATCAGTAAAATATATAAACAAGCTACAGTGTTACTCTCAAAATGTGACTAATAATATCCATATGGAACAGAAATTTAAGTTCCAAACTTACGATGTATTCGCATTTAGATCGAGTATATTTTTTATTGAGCTAAAATACATTTTAAATGCAGTTTACTAGCACTTGACTCTTTCCTTTCCCTTATATACATTTATACAGATGTTGGGTTCAGATATCAAATTTTTGGCAGCACAAAAACATTTTAGGTTATGCAATGGCGTAACTACAATGTTGGAAGTCCCCTTGATCTTGGGGAATCCAGGTGTCTAGGGGGACTACAAGCAACATGTAAATAGGTGAAAATGAGCTAATGACAATCCAAACATACATGAAGAGAGAAGTTGTCTCAATGCATGATTTGTAAATCTTTCTCAGAGTTGGTGAAACAAAGGAAATTTTAAACCTCACAACCAAAAATCCATCAATTTTTTACTGGTAATATCGGCAGCATGTGACTTGACGTTATCATGGTAGATGATGATGTCTTGGCTACTGACAAGGCCTGGCCTGGATCAGAATTCTGCTCGCAGCCTGTCTAATCACTGACAAAAGAAGGCACAGTGCTGGATTAAAGTATTAGAGGCTCTGCGCTATTGACTAAAACAGCCTCTGTAACCTATCCTTTGTGGTCGTAACAGTAAGGTTATTAGTTTTGTTATCTTTGGCTCGTCTCTAGGCTACCACCCTCTTAGATTAACTTTAATCCGGTTCTTGCTGTTGACATATATAGTTTAATTAAGTCCAGCACCTCTTGGTAAATTATGCCTTTGACATCCCACCACACACTTAACACCACCTTCTTGGAATGAAGTTCTTATTTCAACGTCGATAAAGACGGTTCGAAACGCGACACACCGATCGACGCTTTATGTTCCGGTACAGAACCAATGTTCATCACCCGTGACAACGCCTGGCAAACACCGGTCATTTTTCTTACCGGAAAAGTTAAAAAATACAGATCACAATACGTCCCATTAAGTTGTACTCACTTAATGCAGAACCCAATGATGAACTTTGTGGTAATATTCAGCAATTCGAGCTCTTTAGATTGTTGTCCTGTGTACCTGGAAGGTTTCTACTAATTCCTCTACGGTTAGATTCGGGCTGTTTCATGTCGCGTGCTCGAGATCCTATTCGGTAAGCACTGTTAGACACGCACAGTGTTGATCTTGACAGCTTCTGTCCCCGCCCCTTATTTTTCTAAACCACCGATGACATGAGATATCATCAACTACATTTTCACCATACACTTGTCGAATTTTACAGCAAGTTGCGGTCCAATTACTAAGTCAAAAAGCAATCAGTGTCTGATGTCACTTTATCGCTCTTCACTTCACCGACACGATACATTGTTCCCGTCTGAACGTCTAAACTCACTGCCTGTGGCTGTTGGGCTTGTTCGGAAACGCATAACCAAGTTCACTGAATGCACGATCATAAGGCTGAAAGTAATTTTCCTGAAATTAGTTTTTTTCGTCATTTCCGAACGCTCCAAACCGTTGTCATGGTAACGATAAACACGGACTTGCATATATATCACAGGAATAAACGATATTGTAAGGTGTTGTTATAACTGCGGACACAATCTTCTAAATACGAAGCAAGTTAGTTTCTTCTAGAAATTCTCTTCAGACAAAAGTTATTTACCAACATGTAGGACTATCCTTTGGAAACATATCTTCTATACGCTTCAAGTTTTATGTTGGTATCTTTGTATAACGAACGAAGCAATCTAGCCTTGCATTTAGTCAACAGCAGGATGAATATATTGTACTTTGATACAAGAATTGTCTGGCTGAAGTTCCTACATATTTCTACACTCTTCAAAATTTGCATGTATTTGCCAACATTTATGGCACCAGAAAAATGTTGCAATTAGCGTAAGTCTGTTCCTAAGAACAAGGCTCTGTATAATAAATTTCAAGGAATTAACTTCTTAGTAAAATTCTATTACCAAGAAGGGAAACCAATAAATAGATAAAGAAACTATTTTAGCTGATACTCGACAAGAGTTCTTCTTATATAAAAGTCCAAATGGCCAATGTTGATTGCGGTTTATAACTTGAATGAATAAGAACGTGGTGTATTCAGATTTTATGAAAGTTAAAAGTATATGGATGGTGTTTTACAAAAAGGGTTCTATCAACAAAACTTCAACGTTTCAGGAGGACCAAAAAAACACGTGTTTAAAAATCTAATTTATTTATTTCACCACCTTCCTGTACATCAATATATACATAACTATTAATGAAACGTATTATACACACACTCTACAAGAATCGATGATTTAGACGTAATTATCTCATAATAACAAAAATTGTTTATAACGCCATTTTTATAAGACACCGTCATTATGCTTTTCTTCAAGAACTTGAAGTCTATATGAAATCTTTAGAAAAGACTGTCATAATATGCGGAATCAAAGAGTGACTTTAGTACAAAGGTTGATTTTGTACTCTACATTATTCTTACTTTTAGCTAGAAAGCCTCTAGGTAAAGAATTCTTCAATAGTTTTACCTTTCTGCCACTAGTGCTATCTAGTGTCAATCGCGATATCTAACAGCATTCCATAGCTCGAAGAAGTGTTAAATATGGGAAAGTAAAGATAAATCAATTGTTTCAGATAAACCATTGTATTAATCTGTTATGTAAGTTATTTATGCCAAAATTGTTTCCTACTGCAGAAACAACAATAATGGCAAAGATTCTAAACCTCTAGATGAAGAAAAAACACTATGCGAAACGCGGTAAATTTTTCATGCGGAAGGTTGCCATGTTAATTTTAACCAAGTTCACGAAGCCAGAGCTAGTTCGTTTGGTGTGCGAACGAAATTAACTGAGAGTGAATTTCCGAACGGCTAACTAAATGAACGTACTTCACGAAAGTAGTTTCCGAACGCTTCATGTGAAAACGAGATTAACGCGTTAATTTTTTTCGAAAATTCCGAACGGGCCCAATGTTCTCCCGAATACGTGGCTACGGGTTAACGCGCTGATAGAGCCACCTGCGGCATCATTACTCCACTATCTTGTGACGTAAAATGGGTAGAAGTGTTTCTCTTATTCTGTACTAACAGCAAGAATCTCTCCTGTTCTCTCATAATTGCTTCTGCCTCATAATTTATTCTCGCTAATGCAGAAGGAGTGAGAAAGTATTTGGTTCGAACACTTGCATCAAGAGTTTTTTTACGCATTATATTTTGAGTTAATATAAAATATTATTTACATCAGATGTTTATTAATGTTACAAATCCGAATACTGCTTCAGTCATCTTAAATTAAATTTATTATGAAACAGAAACTGTCGAATATGAACCGTAAATGGCACAAATTTTACAACTGAAAGATGTAACCAAACAATTTGTAGATATTTTATGGCTTCCAACTCCAAGTCGTCTACAAGCAGTCAAGTAGGTAATGAAAATATATTATGTAATTCTGTGTTGTTTTCGGGAACGAATTGTTCAATACGTATAGTTTGGGCTGTGGAGTCGAAAGCAAGTACTCGTAAATAATTTTACCGTAGTTTGAGGAGTAAAGGGCTAATCCGGTAGCATGCCAAGGTTTCAGTACAGACATTGTTTGTGAATTGCAGTTCAAGGATGTTAAAGGGAATTCCAGTAGAAATCATTATTGGTAAGGTTAATAGTAACGCTTTCAGTCGATGATTTCGCACTGTTGAAAAACCAAACTTACTATTTATAACCATAAACTTTAATTTCCTTTACAGTTAATTTTAGTGCATACACTATTAATAGAATTATTTTCAAGTTAATAGGAACGGTTTGACAAACTTTGGTACAATGCTTTTACAGGAAGACTAATACTTCAAAACTATTGGAAATAAACTGATAAGTTGCCGTTTCATGGCTAGAAAACGTATACGTGAATTACAGCTCCATCTCCGAAGGATAATATTAAATAGCAGTCATTACTTTCCCAAACCGGTTATTCATTAAGAGTCTATTTTATGGTCTATTGGTAGTCTAATACCGGTATATTTCATACTATTTCAAGGCTGTATTTAATTAGTGGATGGTACGCCAATAATAATATATGTTTAATATAAGTGCCAACATGAATAGGAGAGAATAGTTCGATCCAACAATATTTTGATAATCATTTATTTTGTTTCACGTTATCCTATCAAAGGAAAATGTTGTTATTAATCATTTAGTCGTCCCATACAATGTATACACTTCGCGTAGGTTATATATGAGTAATATTAAATCTAAATCTTCAGCTTTCGATACAAGAGTTTTGCTCACACATGTTGGAGTTAATAAACGGCTATTGTAGGGTACGAAAGAAGCAAATTTTTGCGAGGGCGAAGTTAAGTCAAATATAGTCCTGATGGTAAATTTTCTTCTAGTAACGGAGATAGGATGAACACGGCACATTAACTTCGACACGTGACACACTATATATGAAAGAAATTCGATAAAAAATAGCGTGACTGAGCCTATGCTCAAATCTACAGATATACTGATCGATAAAACATCCATTCATTTATAGCTTAGAAGAAGAGTACTTTCTCCGCTGTAGTAAAAATTGAAGACAGATCAAGATTTTTAATTTAAATTACCTTGCTTTGGAATCGGATGAACTGGAAGCATTACCTACCAAAAGCAGTATGTTTTCTTCCTCTTCGTTTCACATTCAATTACATAACTGTGACTATGTAGTTCATCATGATAGTAGCCAGTACTAGTTTGGCTCTGCAGTAGGTAATTCGTCTGGATGCCTGTCTCAAAGTCCCAGAAATCAAAGTCGTCTTAGTAGAAGACCTTTGTTTTCCTTCTTTTATCCTTTTTAGAGCGACAAGAAGATGCCGTGTTCTGTTATGGGTCCAATAACGTATTACGTACTTGGCTACATATGTACACTAGATTCTACGAATGCAAAATTGGGTTAAACAGACAGCTGAACTATTTTAGTGATCATTCTTGGTAGCTGAGATATGATTTGTGATACATTGACTTTATTCTTTCTTCCGTCTTTACAAATGGTGAAAACATGTATATATAAACAGTGAACCTCGTTTAATTAAATTCTGATTTATATTTCATTTAAATACAACTTTAATCAAATTCCAATTGAAATGAACTAGCGTTAGGACCAGAGAGTCAGAGTTACGATTTAAAATCATAACAATAATTTAGTTAATATCCATTTTATTAGAGTACCTACACACAGTGGCCGCGCAAGGTATTCTCCGCCCCGCGGCAAGTGAATTGTATTCAGGCCCTTTCGCGAATACAATGGTGACCGCAGACTGCTAAAATTAGCCATATTACCCTACTTTCCCGTTATTCCGAGCCCCTCGGAAAACTGGGGAACTCGTTGGTGACTCACTAGCCAACATGGATTACTTTTCGTTCACTCTCTAAAACCTATGCATGATAATGAATATTGAGATGGTGGAGAGAATTGCTTTTCAACCATCCGACTACAGACAAGCGCACAAGTAAGGGTCCTGAGAAGGTATAGCTACTGCGTCACCGATCACCATCGAGGTGCTCTACTGATTTATCTTAACGAGAAATTATTCACTTGCGGAGACCAGCGCACAGTAAAACCACCTCCCCCCACAAAACCACGTAGAAATTAATATCACCTAAACACTGAGGAAATATTGTTTGGATCTTGGTGAGGGGCTTATAGGTGTGGTATATGCTTCACATTCACGTAGTATACGCGATTACTTTACACTTATAAGCCGATAATGCATATTTCTTCTTAATGAAAGTGCTAAAAACAGCTGTTTAACGTTATAACAGGAGATTTCTTAAAGTGATGTATCGTGATATAAGCTAAATGGGTTAATGAGATATCCTCAAATATAAAACAAACAGTGTTTATTCTAAAATATTTTATTCAAGGGCTCGTGAGGGACTCACGAAAATTATAAATATTCCATATTGACTCTGATTGGCTAAAGATATAAAAAAACCAATAGGCCCTAATGGTCCCTAACAAAATGTTGTACTTCCTAGGTTAGCCACAAAAGTAACATGAACAATTTGAGCTATTATATACGTATTTCAGTATACGTACGAGTAATACAAGTGAACGAAACATTGAAAATAAATGTTATTGGTGATATCAAGACTAGCTTGCTTGTTTATGAAGTAAATGCAATTCCTAGTAAAGCACAAGAAACGTACTTCAAAGCATACGAAGACAAACGTAACCAAAAATGTGGAATTAGTAAGCTATACGCGGATAGATATGTGAAAAAACACAGAGAGTAGCAATTAATTTTCAGGCGTCCGTTTCCAAACGGACCCTTGTTCAAGCACCACATACGTTAGGAAATTGACACAAACACGTGTTTTATAATTCGAATTGTTAAACGCAAGGAAAAATTCGCAGGTATCTTAAAAATAGTTGGAGAAGGTAGTACCGGAGTTTACCAATATTTTATTTTCGCAAAACAATATTGGAAAGGATAAAATTATATACAACTTATACTGTTAACTACATTTCTGTCCTTAATTTATCACGAAATTCAAATGAATTGGCTGAGTTTTGGAATCGCAAAATTTTACTAATGTGTTAGAAAGTGATAAAATGAACCCAACAATGCAAATATTCCAATTTCAAAATTTTTGCAGAAAAACCCGTTTCGAAATGGACATCTGACTTGTACCTGCTGTAGTGATATTTCAGGTATGCTGTGCGCGTAGGTCTAGGAAGACATATAATCTATAATTTTTTGTAATAATATAGGATACACGGTACGCATTAATAAATCATAGAAAATGTTCCATTTTTTTTTCAAGAGCTTATGCCTAATCAGGAGTGCAATCATCACTTCTGAACGATTTTTATCCCTTTTTGGAGATAAGGACTCATGGAAGAAATTAAATTATATTTTGAACAATAGAAGTCAGAGCCTGGAGTCCATTTTCATTCCATTCCAATCCATCACTCTTGCACATCAACTGGCAAACCACCCTATTTCACTACATCCTTACTACAGTTAACTAGTCCTTCACTTTTCAGCTATCTCCATTTACAAAAGTTGCGGATTCAATACGCATCATTGACAAGTATTTACACGTGCAAACCGTTTTCTCATATTCGGGTAGGTTCTAGTAAGAAGTTTGCAACTAGTGGCAGCTAAATGTTCGATGCCCTGAAAGTATTTATTATAAATGTTATATTAACGAAAACTCACAGCTTTGTTCGCTTACCTTTAATTTGTGCGTCTCGATGAATTTGGGAAATGTAGTTACTCGATGAACATATACTACAAAATCTTTAGGAAACTCCTCTCAACTACAGTAAAGATATGATTGCACTCTAGTAAAGGGCCTACAGTTGAGTGGAGTACTCCACACTTTGTGGAACTGTAGGAAAGGAGTGCGGAACTATAATTCTTAAAGTGTGGAGTGGTATTAATGTGAGTACCTTACTTTTCTCGGATTATGCATTTAAACGCGTTTAGTGTGTCAAACTAAGTCTTACTGATTCAATACATTCATTATGCAATGGATTATTCAATTCCATATAACTGCCAGTATATGAAGCCAGAGTTAATACGTATAAGTGTATCCTAGATGGCAGGGAAAACCATTGCCAATTTTGAGGTGAAGGAACTTTTTAACTATATTTAGTTTTCAAACGTTTTCGGTTGCATTCATATAGTTTTAAAATATGCAACTAACTGCACGTTTATCTGTTGTTTCAATAGTACATTACACTTTTCCGATATAATGAAATGTGTTGTTTCGTAGATAAAAATTACACGATCCTTTGAATCCGTTATAGAAATCCTATGTACTACCAGAGATAACATACATCAATAACCGCCAAAAGTTTAGCCGAAGCACCGTGGACTCTCAACAACCAATCATAACCCAGGAAATATTATCCGTTCGTAAGTTTCATGGAAAAAAAATCCGGTTTGTTTCCTGTATTTTATGGTTTAATACAATACAATTAAATATGTATCCTAATGTGCCTTTAATTTTGTTTGCTCTGAATGCCAAAATTTTCCTACATAATAATAATAATAATATTTTTTTGGTCGCAGGTAAACATGATGTACTGGACAGAACACTGATTATATGTCAAAACAAATGCTGACTAAACTAGTTTTTCTATACTATATAAAAATTGTACCAGTGTGGAGCTGTGATTTCGTTGAATTTTAGCCCCTGCTCTAGTAGAACTATAAAACTTACCATCGGTACCTTCGTAAGGCTGAGAAACCTGCCTTGGGAGCCAAGAGGGGGGGGGGGGGGGGGGTGCCAAATCGGGGCGTGGTAGATTATATATAAAAGCAAAATTAAAAATGTAACAAGCGCCGAAATAAAAATTTATCAGGTTGAAGAAACATTCCCTTTTTCATGAAAATATGTTACGACACATAACCTTTACAATTGAACAAGAGAAGAAAATCGAGAAAGGTCCTTGCCGATTAGATCCTTGTGGATATCGGTTGATGACCAATGATTTACGCCACGTAGCCTATCAGTTTGCAGAAAAAATAAGATACCACATCGATTTAACATAATCGCCCAAATGACAGCATATGAATGGCTTCATTCATTCTTGTCTCGGCATCTGAAACTTAGTGTTGTCGAAACTTTGTCATTCACTCGAGCCAAAGCAATAAGAAAGGAAAATGTTGATAAATTCTTCACCCAGCTGAGTAAGTGCTACGTTGATTTAGATTTGCAGAGAAAATCTGGTAATGACTTTAATTTTTAACGAATCAGGGTTGCAGCTTATTTACAAACCAGGAAAGGTGCCATCAGTGAGGGGAAAAGGGAGGTTCATTTTCAAACTAATGCCGAGAAGGGATGCTACTGTTGCTGTTTGTAAATCGGCCATTGGACAATTCTTGCCACCCTTTATTATTATGGAAGGGAAGAGAAAGAAGGAAGAATTTCTGCTAGCAATGCCACCAGGAACATGAGTAGAAATGTAAGTGACAGGTTACATGACGTCCGACATTTCCCCCAAATTTCTGCATCAGCTGGCCTCTCACAAACCAGAAGGATCGATTCTGCTTGAGTTAGATGGTTATGTTCGTACATGCATCATTGACAGGAATTCAACCACTAGATCCATTCAAAATGACAGACAGTGAACCTTTGCCATCGCTACGCCATTCATCAAATAGAAATCTTCAGAGAGACAACGTTGAAGGACAAGAAAGCAGTGTTCCTTCAATTTCACAGGCAAATCTGTCTTTTACTTTCCATGACTTGACCCGTACACCTACAAAAGATTCGTCTCAAAGGAACAAGGCACACCAAAGACAGGCTTAAATCCAGGTGGAACAATTGTCACCTCTCCAGAGTGTATGGATGGTATTTGAAAGAAACAATCTCGACCTCAGGCTAGCACGAAGAGCACTCAAAAGGTTTTATTTTCTAGGCCGAACCAGTGAACCTTCGAAGCACCCCAATCCTCGCACAAACGCAATGACAGCTGTGTTTATCCCATATGTAAGGTTCAATATAAAGAGAGTCCTGACAGTGGGAACTTGGTACAGTGTGTGGGTTGCATTATCTAGTACCATGTGTATGATCTGGTATTATCTGTGTATGATCATACACAAGATACAAGATCATGTGTATGATCTGGTATCTGGTATCATGAACTATGTGTTTCGAATGTCGATGACCCTTATTTCACATGTGATGATTGTCTGTCAAATGATTATAACAGATCTCCAAAGAGCAGAGTTTTGTGTAATTGTTCATTTGCATCCTTCTGAATAGAAAATACTTACAAAGGGCATTATGATATATTTGTATTCCTTTACCATAACTTGTAGCTTTATATATATTAAGATTATTTCATATGCTAACTATATTACCTTAAAATTAAACTTTATAAGCTGTCGGTGGTCCCCACACATTGTGGCTAACTTCGATTACCTAGGAGTTAAATTGTGAACAATAACTATATCAGTGCCTATTTTGCCTAAGTACCTTCATATTTTGCACTTTACCCCTGCGCTATTTTCGGTTGCTTCCTTCCGTCTTCGAACAGTCATCGCTGGCTACATTAGTTGGGCCGATGCGCTTAGATCGTTGAACTTTCTGCTAGTGTCTGCTCTCACCGAAAATATGTTTCCTCAGTGGACAATGCTTCAACTTAAGAAAACTTTATCAGTGTCTTGTGATTTGTTTCAACCCGACTTTGACCGTACTACTGTGTTTGTGGATGGCACTCTTATATCTATCACAGTTATGTTGGAAGATGCCACCGAACCTTTTGTGGCTCGCTTCTCTCAAGCATATCCTAGCTTTGCCACCGAACTTCTATCTCTCAAGCTTTGTCACCGAGTTTCATGCCGCAGCTATGGTGGTCCTTCCCATGTATCCTAAACAAGGGCTTATTATGTCCGATAACATTGCTAGTGTATTCTATGAATCGACGCATTTGTGATGTAAAGTATCTGATACCTATTATTCACTATTTGAATCCCCGTGTCAATAATTTTGTACTGTGGCATGTATTGTCAGAAAATAATAAAGGGGTTCGAGCTTCACGACTTACGTTCCGGACGCAACCTGAAGAAACCCAAAGCCAGTCCGACATCCGCGTGCGGTCGAGAACTGCATTGCGTATATTCAACAAAACCCAACAAACTACCAGTATTACAGGTTCATTTAGTAACCTATAAAATGTCAAGATTTTGAAAGCTTGATATCTAGAAAACAAAACGTATTCGTATTCGAACACTTTTTGCTGTAAACTCTACCTTTGGGGAGATGATCAGTGATTTTTAAAGAAAAGTCGAAAATTTTGAAAGAAAAATAATTTTTTAACCTTGTATCTCGAAACCTATGAAGGTGACAGAAACATTATTGGGCTCAGGTTGTACGGAATATAATGGTAAATAAGTTATTGAGCACGTTTTGCTGTAAACTCAAGCATTGGAGGAGATTAACACCTACTTTTGAAGAAAAGCCAAACATTTACCAAATAATCAAATTTTGAAGCTTGTATCTCAAAATCGATGAGAGCTACAAAAGCGGTATTAGGCTCAAATTGTGGGAAATTTAATGGTAAATAAGATATTTGATCAAAGTTTTCTGTAAACGCAACCATTAGGGGGTGATAATCAGCGAGTTTTGAAGACAATTTGAAAAACCTTGATAAAAGTAAAGATTGCGTCGTATTTCAAGATGGCGGACCCGAAAATCAGGCAAGTCTCTACAAATTGATTGTACTGAAGGTATAGAAGAACTATGCAAAAATCTGTCGCTTTAATTCAGCATGTCAGGATACTAGCTAATATTTGCTCTAAGCGACTACACTACAAGTAGATGAGAAAGACTAAAACATGACCGTCGTCACCTTGGTAACATAGATTTGAACTATTTTTTTTTTTGTTCGTTTGTGATTTCTCATTGATTTATTGTTTGATCATTTTTTTCATGTTCCAGCTCTCACTTCTAAATTTCCAGGTTTGGTTTGTGATTATGCCCTTCGAGTCCATACTTTTATCGGATGTGATAGTTGCTGACACACCAGTTCAAGTTTTTAAAGAATAAAACAAGGTATTTGGATATTGGCAACAAAATAGATAAATATTTTGTCTATTGTTAAGTTTCTCTACCAGTGACTCCACGGAGGATGAGACAAATCGATTACATTTCCAGAGAACAATACAACAAAATTGTACGAAAATGAAAGACGGTCTGTTACTACGCTGGTTCAAGTCGAGAGCTCAAGAAAGCTTCGTGTGTAACTTGTCAATTGAATAATAGTTCTTTAGAAAGGAATGCTGGTGCCGAAAATTATTTATTTTTAAAACATTACATGCGGCAAAAAACAGTCTAACCAATACTACTATATTTTAAAACAAAATAATGATAAGCATGTAGACCAAAACCAATTATATGTTTTCGTTGTGGGATAAAGAGGGAGATAGAATGAACCTGAAAAATATTATTGTTTCATTTTGGAAGCAGTCGGGTTTAGATATTTATTCTTATTTTACTCAAGAACAAGATTTTGTTTATTGGACTCTTTTTTGCCGCAGGTATTCATTATTACATTTATCTAAATGTAAGATTTTAACTTGTACATAATTTTAGTATCGTTTTCTACTCAATGACCTTACAAATCTGATCTTTTAAATTTGATACTTAATATAAATATTCTTGGATAATATTGTAAATTATATTGTATTGGCTACTTAATGAAAGTATATATATGAAATTATGTAACGCTAATTGTAAGGTATGCAACTTATTTAACTCGTTTGGAACATTCATAGACATTTTATTGTCTTTCATGCACGAGATCACAGCTGAAGTTCCAGATGGAAGTTGACAAATTTTTATTTAACACAGAAACGTTAATCTCTTTATAGGTAGAGGCAAACTTTGACCAGAAAAGGTGTAAATATAATTCTGAATAAATACATTCTTTATTCAACAATAAAAACCTCGTAGTATGTTTCAAGACTGAAATAAATAACATCACCAGTTGAGATTCAGATGAAGCAGGATGAAGAGGACATCTTTTACAAGATAATTCAACTGAGACCATCCTAACTTCTAGATGAGCCAATATGATGCCTGGATGCCTTTTATATGGTGACGTATTAAATGGAAATCTTGTGGCTAAATTAATTTATTCTTTTCTGGTCTTATTCAGAACCAGTTACAACTTATCCGCACTAGAGCGCGACTAAAATATTACGGGGATTATTTCTTTAAACATTAAGAACAATCCTAAAATGCATCAATTTTTGGAATAGGTAGACTCTATCCACGATCGGAATATGTTATCCGATTTTAAAAGTCAATTATTTTTATTTTTCGTATCAATGTCAATGGAAAAGTTTCCGTTTGGTATCGCCTTGAAAATAAAAATTTCGTTTTATCGACCCACCCTACAGCATGGTGGTTGTATGGTTTTTACATGTGCGAAGAATTTGCAGAAATTGCATATGACAAATGATTTTAGAAGTGCAATATAATTTCCTTGCAGTGGACCAAAAGCATTTAGTAATGCTACTGCAAAATATGCTCTGAAAATTTAAAATTTAAATATTATCTTCACTTTGTATACAGTCTGTCATAGGGAAACATAACCCTTTGAAAATTTATTAATAAAACGCTCAACCAAATCAGCACTACCGCTCGGAATGTTCAGTCGAAGCTGTGCCAGGAGGGGGGGGGGAGTAGACAATTGAATCGGCAGGTTGAAGAAGACAATAAACGCCAAAAAGTGAAAATCTACTTTAGGCCGGATTTGATATCTGGAAGCGATGGCGCATCTATACAATACAAACAGAAAGCAAAAAAAAAAAAAAAAAGAAAATACCTTCAAAAATAGGTGCGAAATAGAGATGGGCAAAACTAGCGTAACAGCTATTTTTCACTGCTATATGGGATAAATTACTATTACTGCTAGCTATTACTATTATTGCAGTTACTGGCTTAGCTGCTATTTTTCTCCGAAGCTTGTTAATGGTAAAACACATTGTTTCCTGTTTTCTAAACAAACATAACTGCTGGGAGAACGGAACAAAATGGTAGAGACTTGTCTACAGAGAGGACAACCATGATGTGTGAACACTACGTAATTAGTAGTCTGTTACTCGTGTACGGAATTCATATAAAGATTTCTCAGAAAGCACTGGTTGCTAGTTGGCTACGTGGAGTAATGGATAACGCGTCGGAGTTGTAATACAGTGGTTTCGGGTTCGATACCAATTCATCGCAAGTTTTATTTTTAAAATGGTTTATATTTTAAATAGGTTATTTTGAAATGTTATTGTTTAATTTGTTTTATAACTTTATTTGCACTTAACGTTTTTTAAAATATTTTTCGTTTATTCTGATTTTGTAGTCCAATTCAGATTTAATAAAATGGTAAAAAAAATGGGTAAGGCATTGGACTTGGGATTCAGTGGTCCCGGGTTTGGTACTCCTTCACCTAAAGTTTTTTTTTATTTTTAAGAGAAACTCCTTTTTATTTTGTAGTTTCGAAGGACAGCTCTGTTCTTGCTATTAGACTCTTTTCTTCCTTTGAGGCAATGAAAACACTACGCACATTAAATAGTTTATAAAATTCACATAATTTAGAAAATATGAACCAGCAATTTGATGAAGTGAACAAACGCTAAAAAAATCTAAATTGTTTTTTTAACTAAAAACTAACCTCAATTTATACCCGCTTATCATAAGGTAGAAGAAAAGAACGATAGCTAGTTATAGAATGATTCATCTGGCCTTGGAAATATTAGTCAGTTTGAAGAAGGGAACAAGGCCACTAGCGTCTGAAAACAAGAAGGTCTATTTTCGAATATTTGAGAAAACACGATTCAGTCGCGTATGAAATAAAAGAGAACACCATACCTGACTTTACCAAACTTCTACGTGGCCTTGGTCACTAATTTTATTAAATTTCCTAATACGTTTATATAATAATAAATCACAGCCATATTCAATCCACTACCGGATGAGGCCTCTCCCCGAAGGAAGGTGTTGTCTACTGTTCCCACGCTGAGCATACGGGTTTTGAGAGGAGAGCCGAAGCTCTCACTGTGATCGCCACTGTCTTTGATTCACTGTAGCTCCCCAGTTGTCCTCAAGATGCTGGGTCTTTGAAATGTTATTGTCGAAATTTTTGAACTCCCACCGGCAATCAAACCCGGGACCGCTCGTCGAGCGCGCTACCGACTAGGCTACGCAGCAGCTCAATGCGTTTATAAATATATATATATATATATGAAAACAGAAACTTTCTTGGGTACTTCGTATTAGCTTTCCGAAATGCTACCAATCCACTAAATTGATAATTGGAAACTGTCTGCTTGTAAGTCTCATTTACGGTGAAGGAGGAATGCGCCTAACAGGGCACTTGTGACTAGCGATAGCAAGAGCGCATTGTGAAAACATGAGTTAATCTTGCGTGCAATAAAAAAAATCCTTTTCGGTAGGCCTACAGGTTAAGGTAGATCTCGAAGTTTTTTTTGATTTTCAAAAATTCAAATTTCGCCTTATATGAGAGCTATCGAGAAACTATTTATTGATTTGTAGATTATTCATCAAGAGCTGTTCAACGATACCCTACAAGACGTATATATACATATATATATATATATATATATATATATATATATATATATATATACTCGATTTATTTCGCTGGGAGCGCTGTTCCCAGACCCCGTAAGGAGTCCGCCCCCAACTTCAGTGGTTTTGAGAGGATGCGCCTCTTTTATCTTAATCAAAATCTCCCTGCTGCACTACACCATCACGGAGTCCATCTGCACCCTCCCATGGGGGGCTGCGCCCCCAAAGGGGAGAATTGCCCTATTTATTGTAACCTACTCTTGGTCATACACCTTCATAGAAAATTTCGTTTCTCTACCTTTAATGATTGGGAAATTCTGTTTTTGGGGCGGCCATTTTGGATCCAGGTTGATGACTTTTTGGAAGTTTTGGATATTTAAGGTAAATTTCATTTATCCAGCTCAAACGGTGTGCAAAATTGCATTTTGGGCGGTCATTTTGAATCCAAGAAAGCGACTATTCCCAAATGTTACAATATTTCCCTAAACTACTCGTCATAATGCATCTTTGTGCCAAATTTCGTATCTCTAGCTCAAACGTTGTCAAAAATGGACTTTTTAAGTCCTCCATTTTGGACCCAAGGTAGCGTCTAGGGATACATCATGTAATATTTTAGTAACATACAAGTGATAATGTACCGTGTTACCAAATTTGATATTTCTAGCTGCAGCCGTTAAGGTTGTGTATTCTATACAACAATGGGTTCGGCTCGGCAGCCATTTTGGATCAAAGATGGCGACTTTTTCAACATTTCGTAATATTTTTTGAACTACTAGTGACAATAAACCTTTGTGCCAAATTTCGTATCTCTAGCTCAAAAGATATGGAAAATAGATTTCTTGCTTCCGCCATTTTGAATCCAAGATGACGTCTTTGAACTCATTAGGTAACATTTTTCGTGATCAAACAGTGATGTTGTACCTTTATGCCTTTGATTTCAATAGCCCCAGCGGTTTAGGCTGTGTATTCTACACAACAATGGATTCGGTGGCCATTTTGGATCCAAGATGGCGACCGATTTTGCTCATTAACAAACTTAACCGAGCTATTAAGCCTAAAAACAACATATAAAAATTTATTCAAATATCTTAAAAATTATGACCGCTGTCCACAATACAAGTCTGTGGAACTTAAAAGCGAAGTGGCGGGTAGTGCTCTTGCTGTAGTATAAACTAATCTAATGAAATAAAATATGCAGTTGAAAGAAATACGAGCTTCATAATTGGCTCTTGGCCGTACTTTTTTTCAGTTTGAGCTAGGACCGAGTCATTCGATTATCAGATACAATTCAAAACCAAATTGACTAGATAAATCGAAAGTTTGAAGTGCAAGAAAAAAGAATCATAGCAATGCAAATACAAGTTAATTCGCAACAGGTTGTGACTGCGTCGTTAAAGGCCTCATGCATATGTACAAAAGAAAATCATTCCGAGGAAAAACGCAAATAAAAAAATTGGCCTCTCTGATAATGTTCCATCCCAGCAGAAAGTAGTGCGTTGCTGCCATATCTTTTTAAATTGGAACCCTATGATTCATAGAGTTAGGAAGAAAGTGTTTTGTGAATCGCCCTATAATTCAGTATACAAAGATTTCACTCATAGCCGTGTGAACATATCAGAAGGAATACGGACAGAGAAGAGGACAACATATCATCATCGATTGGGAGAAGTAGCCATTCAGATTCGTTGAGCGTGTGGAAGGAAGAAGTTCCGGAAGTGGCGCCGTTGAAGGAAGTTTCCTGGAACACTCTTGTCAAGATACACCTAAAGATTACCATGCGAGGGAAGGTAATCATTTTCAGAAAATAAATTAAATAAAATAACAATATTTTCGTAAATGAAAATAACTTGCACCATCAAGATAATGTTAAGATAAAATCTAGCTGAACTCAAGTCCTACACGAAATATCCTGCTGATAAGGATGAACTATCAGCACGAATGTTTTTAGTGCAGGTTGAAGGAGAAGCTTTGTTAGTAGGAATTGGACCACATAACTACTTGGAAGTTTTACCATTTGTATTGCAGATATCAGCCATGTCTTGGTTCAACTTCAACCAAACTCTTCGCAAATTGCAATCAATTCAAGAAGGTGTTTCTTGTTTACTATCAGTTCGCCGATCTGACTTTTGCTAAACTCACTAGGTTGAGAATAACTCCTTCTAATCCCAGTGAAGATCACAGGGTGGAACAATTCATTACGTCTTGTTCTAGTCTTATCAGGTACCTGGACACCAAAGCCAATGAAGTCTCCATTCTTAATAGTCTTGTTTCTCTGATGCCAGTTGCCTACGAGCGACAACTTGTCACTCTGCGAAATTTGAATTTAGCAGATATGCTGGAAACGATACGTCGATTAGAGTTCATCTTTGTTACTTGTGAAACCGCCCTTCAAACGAATCTCACCGATGATTCAGATAAAGAAGAAAATGAACCTTACGCCCCATTAACAATAAAAGGTTATTCAATAAAAAGATTGTGGAATCGAAAGAAGAAGAGAGCAAAAGAGGTTAGATAAAGGAAGTTATCACCACGATGCAAAGAAGTAAGCACTGTTTCGAGCTTCCAAGGGAGGATAAGAAGACAGAAGAAATTTGTCCCTCGAATGGTACAACATTAAGTTTAAAAAACTATTTATGACTTCCACATCATGATTTTCATTGTAAGACCCACATAAGTGACAAGGATTCATGTGCTAATACTCATCTTGCATATACCATAGCAATGGATAACCAAACAATTTGAAAAAATGAACTTTCCCAAGGTAAATCGATGAAGGATCAATTTTTACACAATAACTCTGGTAAATGGGAAAACGACACTGAGGGAGTAGAGGCTGTCGAGTGCTCGTCAACAGATAGGAAGTCTTCACACAACGCCGTAACTAGCAGAACAGAAGCCTCGGTGCTAGATATTGTTATTAATACGCTTTTCGACAGCGGCGGTGAAGTTTCTTTGTTCCCTAGGTTTCTGGGATAGGGTTACGTCGATACTGTCCCATCCCAAGTTAAAACCGATCACTGATATTATATTGGTTGATAATACAGGCACTTGTAAGAAATATGTCCAAGGAGAGACTGTATTACCCATTACAATAGTTGGTCAAGTATTGTACGGCAAATTTTATCTTATCAAGGGCCTGAATCTCTCCATTTTGATTGGAAGGGACTTCATGAATCAATACCGTATTAAAATTAACTTCAAGAAAGCTAGAATAGATATAGATGTAAATGGTGAAGCCTTGAGCCTACCCATGAATAAATCTAGTCGGGAAGTAGAGACGTCGGTCCATCAGTTGAGTACGGAGAAGACGTACCCAGACAGTATCCTTTGCTTTAAGAATGGATCAAAGGAAGCTGTAGACAGCGTATGTGGATACCACCCTTAGGAACCGTCACATGTTCTCTCCTCTTCATAAGATACAGGACGTGGCTGTCTCTAGTGAATGATAACGATATATGTATATAGAAGGCCTAAAGGATAACGGATTAGAGTTGCTGTAGTTAACGGATTAAAAGGAGCATCACTGGATTACATGCACTTAAGGTATATAAGCATATTGTATGACATGATACTCCATCGCCAAGTATAGCACAATCTTTTAGTTCATCTGGATTTGAATTTTATTTGAGGCCTTTAGGCAACTTCAAATCGGTCTTATTCCGTTCATAACTTACTTTGCAAAATCTATACCCACTCAACCGTTATGCAGTCATACATAAAGTGAAATTCTCAGTTCTCGAATTTTTTAAGGTGCTTACGTAAACCCCCCATTCCTCTATCCCATTTCTTCATCCACTCCCATCTAAACAGATAACTTCCACCATTACTTACTTACTCTATGCCTTTCGAAATCCCAAGTTCATCGTCGCAGTAACAAACGATCTCGAGAGGATTCAATCCTGAGCAAAATCAAGATAGTTTTCATCACGAACACCTGCTTATCGAAGATCCCTTCTAATGTTATCCTCTCAACTTCGTCTCGGTCTTGCTATTGGTCTCTTTCTTTCCGGTTTACTATCCACGATGAATTATAATCTTCGATTTTCCTCCATTCGAGCTACATGGCCTGTCCACCCTAGTTGTCGCGACTTCATTATTTTTTCCATCATTATTTACCTCAATTATACTTTCACACTCATCGATCATAATATTGCTGTGAAATGTAGGGCTCATCTATTTCCCATCACGGTTTAGATTTGTCCCTAGTAAAACAATATTTTCATTATCTTGTCCCCATTGTTGACGTGTTGTGGAATATATCGCTCTTCGTATACATGCTCTCATCACATCATCTCCTATTTTCCCTTAAATAAGGCTTTAAGTGAAAACGTCTATAACATCATTAATACAAAAATGGTGGAACAAATAATGCAGACAAAAAGTATTAACATCTAACTTTGACTCACTCCCTTCTTCTTCGCATTCAAATATCTCTTGAAATAGCTTCTTCTGTGCCGAGGGACTAACCCTTGGGTCGATGCTAGTATTGTGTGAGTTCAGATTCCATTTCGTAAATTTGAAAATTAAGCTTATTTCAACTTTATATTATTTTTGAAATGACTTGATATCATTCAGCAAGCTACTACCATGTTCTCCCTTAGACGGGAGGGGGAAAATAAGATTTCGGGGATACTACCTGGGAATTTGAAGCTTCAACTTCCACTCTAACATGAATTTCGAAGTTGATACTGTCTTTCTTTGCCGGTACAAGTGATAGTTTTATCAGAAGGAGAATTGCATAACTTTTCAGAAGATAATTCGTTTACTAAAATAGTAAAGTGTAGTCCAATAAACGTTCTGAATTATATTATGCTCTTCTTTGTGATTCTTCATTACATTTCTTCCATATGTGTGACAGTGACACACACACACACGGCAACTAAGAAGCGAAATGAAACATACACAAATATGTATAGTTAGTAGGATGTTGCTTCGCTTTGTTCCGTCCCTACTTGCATTTTTCTTCTGCAGTTAGCATTACGCTAGTTGGATATTCATGTTCAAATGAAAAGAAAATGTAACCCCTTTTTTGCCTTGTAAGTTAAAATCTGACTAAAGAATGCACTTCTGATTAATACCAAGCGTAATAACCCGTGCCCGGGACATAATGTCCTATGAAAATGTAAAATGTGTATGCAAATATGCCACAAAAAATTAAACATGTCATAAACATTGAAAAAATATGCTAGAAAAATGCAGATAAAATCCTAATGGTTCCCAAATATATGCAAAGCAGAACTTTTTTTTTTTCATTTACAATTCAATTTTGGGGTTTTCCACGCAATGTAACAAAGTTCGGATGGTATATTAAATGAAATTATAATTTCTTTTATGGAGAATATGTGGAGAAGCATTGGAAAAGTCGTGGCGTTTATTGCGCAGTTATCATCTGTTACATTTACTATTCTGCCTCATGTTACCTATTTCTTGGAAGTATTGTAGAATTTTCGAATTTATATACACAAAAACACAGAATTTTCAGAAAATAAATACTGTATGTACTGAATCTACAAACACAATCTTTGTTAAGACATGTCGCTGACACAGAGAAAATTCTTTTAAAAAATGATAATACGTAGTCATATAAACGAAGAAAATTAACCTCAAGCATTGCAGTGATAAAGTCTCTACAGGTTATATTCCGTGAAACCTCACCTGTTGTCTACCAGCTGCGACTATTAGCGTGAGAATGTATGTTCACACGTAGCAGATGTAACTGGAGCAAACTTAAAAAATGCTACATCTGCAGGTGTCAAATCTTTCTAAATATTTTCAGAGTTGATCTGCCGTCACCGCTCAGGTCACTGGCGATCGATGGCGGTGGAAGTACTGTATCCAGAATTGTTGTTTAGGATTGTTCTGAGTGTCTATCTAATCAAATCTGTTTTTTGTACCCTCACTGTTGACAACTTTGTTTTCACGTCTTCTATAATTTCAAGTAAATCATACACACTTACACCATTTTTTTTTCACTTACTCAATGTACGAAACAAGAAAGGCGAAATTCGCAGAAAGGTTACCAATATTGTCTTCTAGTTTTGTATTTTGAAATAATTGCTGAACAACGCTAACAGATGCTAACAAGTCTAGATGCTGCAACACTGAAAACCTCTTTGAACATCTCTAACAGATATTTCACATAGCTTGCAAAGCAAAATCTTGCCATATGTCGAGAAAATATCACTACAAAATTGAAGCGTGTGTGCGAATAAACGTCTATGTTACATTTTGCCTGTATTGAGACAAACGGGAAAGAAGTTGAAACTTGTCCGCTAGCTGTGCGGCGTTGAATGGTGTCACAAAGAAGTTTGCTCCATCAATCCAACGCATTGTTTAAAACGGCTACCTTTTCGTAGCATTGATAGCAGTAACTCCTATTTTAAAATATCTGTTTAGGAAAAGTCTTTCTAAATGACAGTTATTTGTTCCCAACTTAAAGAAAAACAGTGTAAAAGAAGCACTTTAGACTAACTTAATTTTCTGTGCCTTGTTATCTGAATAGTAGAGTAATAGACTGCCGTTAAGTAGAATGGTTCATATTTTGTATATCGAAAAACTAGTGTACGTAATTATCGGAGCTTTTAAAGATTCCGTTACTTATTCTCTTCGCGAATAGTTAATATAAATATGATTGAACTAATAGTTAGTTGAAATTCCTTCGCCTATAAATGAGTACTATTTGACAGCACAAACAAGTAGACTATTAAAATTACGTATTACATAATAATTGCTTCGGATATCAGCTTTTGGTATATTTTCCTCAGATCGGGATGAGTTAGGTAGAAGATAAGAAAAGTATCAGCCAGACCCTTACTTGTCGTAACATCAGTGTTCGATTTGCACAATTTCCACAGAGGGGGGGGGGAATGAGTTAGACCTGTTTTATACTGTATTTTGGGATCGTCCATATACTAGGCAAGGGGTATATATCAGTAAAAGCAGCCAGGGAAGATTTTTGCAGAGAGAGGGAAATCCTAATCATCCTCTGTTATAAATCGAACATTGCGTAACATCGCGGCATACCCGTGGTGTAAATTTCAGGGAGACACTGGGAAACTTCGGCAGCGGACGTCGAATTAGAATATTTTATTTATGACCTTCAGGCATCCAAAGCTCGGGCCTGGATAGGGAATGGGAAAGGATGCGGGAAGGTTTCAGCTAGTGTACAAGTTGACGGTACTATCCAATATTGTTCAGATGTGAAAGAGAACCCCTGAAAAACTCAGCGACGACAGTCTGTCACTAGGATTGCACCTACGACCTACCGAATCCAAAGCCAAGGCTCTACCACCGAGCTGCGGGCTTCAAACCCGCGTACCTACTATGACCGATCCTAAGGCTGCGACGTTACCGCCACGCAAAAAATATTATTATATGGTATAATGAAAAGAAACATTAGGAAACTACTGCCCTGTTTATTTCTACTGATAATGGATAGACAAAGAAAATGACGACTCGTTCGTGATAGAACGTATCGTCTGAGAATTCGACTACAGAACCAACTCTTATCGTTGCCATCAATTTGAATGAACCACTTTGTGAATAAAAAAAAAAAAAAATCACCGAACCGGAATTAACCTAACCAAAGGTTAATGAATTTCATACAAAATGAAAATGCGTATATGTATAAAAGAGAAAGAAAGTTATTTTCCTGAGAAAGAAAAAAACATCACACCGCCAGGAATCGAAGCTGGTTCCGATGCCGTACGAACAACACTAAGCAGACACTTGCTAGTGGGGGCTTGTTGATAAAATTTATGGAGCTCTGCTTCATGACTCGACCGTGAGTAAATATATATGGCATTACAGGCCAATATTTCCTTCCCAGAATGGCTCTTAGAAATAGAAAATGAAGTAACAGCTTGCAACTGCTCTTTCTCATCGGTGAGCTGTTCCTTATACACTTCGCAAAGTATGGAGAAAAGTTGCAGTAGGAGTAGGGACTACTTTTCATCAGTATTAGGAGCGAGAGAAATTTAGTTAAAATAGCAGTAAATTGGTAAAGTCTAAGTCTGCCAACTACCTACGAGTTTGAGCGCGGAACTTTCAGTTTTTCTAATTGTTGTAAAATTTAAAAAGAACTTACAACAGTTAAAATTGGTTTTGTTTTCACTTTGTTGTTTCCAAGGTCTTCTTAAGGCATTCTCAATATGAGCAGCTAACGAAACGAAATAAAACAACAACAACAACAATCGCTGACGATTCTCGTAGTTGTGGACAACAATGGACGCAGGCCCGGTTACTTAGGGGGGGACAATAATAAATACAGAGGGGGCAATGGCGGGGAGGATGTCAAGGAGCAACACAAAACTATCTATTTATTTATTATTCACGAAATTTATAACAAGGTTGTAGCATTTTTTACAAAGAATATACTGACAAATATTAGAGTACAAAATCCAAGACTACCGAGTATCATCTTTAATGTATATTTTTCGTTTAGAAGATAGTATATATATATATATATATATTAGGAAAACTCGGTAACACTGTATATCAAATTATTTGAGAATTACAGAACCATTATCACAAGCAAGTTATGAGATCCTTTTATCTGTAAAAATTAAAAAAAATCCTAACATAAATGAAATAAGCAGACATTATTTTTAACATTCTTTATCCAACAATATTACAATAAAAGAAGTTTACGTGAGCACTTAGCAAACGCAGCTGGTCTAGATCCAGTGCTCGCAGAATATCTTTATTATAAGCCAAGAGAACGAGGTCCGATTTTCTTTCCTGTCCCATGGAGAGGCGTTGGGGGCGAAGGAGAGCCGTTAGATGTGAAAAGGAATTTTCCACTGTGGCCGTGGAAGACGGAATAATTATAGCAGCTTCTGTAAGCATCTTTAGGCCCGGAAAAGCCTCACCATACTTCCCAATTTGTTCTGCGAGATGCTCCAGAGATATGGTCTCGCTCATTAGTCGATTTACCAGATCTAATTCCTGCTTCAAATTCTGAAGAGTTTTGCAATGGTCGTTTGTTCACAACATCGCACAGAGGTTTCAAGTTTCCTTCACGTCTGTTACCACTTAGCAAGTGTTGAATGGCTCCGATCACAGCCGTCCCTGTCTCACTAAATCTGCTGCGAATTTCTTCAATGGAGAGATCGAGAACTTTATAGAATAATCTTCTCAGCTCATTCTCGTCTTCCTTTCTGTTTTCCAAATTTATGCCTTCCAAATCAACAACCGAATCAGCGAACGTACTGGGGATCGTACATTTGCATTTTGATGGTGGCTGAGTCGAAATGTTCAATGCATATGCCTTCATTGCATCATCGAGGAGATTTCCAAATACTTCTACGTCTTGTCGACAAGATCTGAGTTGTTCCGTTACAGATTATATTAAGTTCACAGCAGCATCAATGTCCAAATCTCCTCTTTGCAGCAGTGCATTTGCCGACTTTAGATATCTAAGCACCTTGAACATGAGTTCCGCAAGGAAGCAGAAAGTGTTAGTAGAGATTTGATTCAGTAATCCGGTAGCTTCAACTTTCAATGAGGCAAGTTTTTCGTGGGAAGTTTGGATTGCTATGAGCGCACTTAATATGTGAATCCTGTCGTCATGAATCACTGTGACTGTGTCTAGATGTCCAGTCCAACGTTGTTCCAACAATCGCTTTAAACTCTTTCCTGCGTATTCTGCTGCAACATGTCCTTTTCTAAAAAAAAAGTAATATAGTTGTTGACAAATATCGAAGAACTCTTTCAGTTCAGGAACTGATTCAATTGCTCTAGTAACAACCAAATGCAACTGGTGATTGAAGCAGTGAACAAACAAAATATTTATCTTCAAATCCTCAGACAACAATGCTTGTACTCCCCTTTTCTGTCCGCTCATGACTGGTGCTCCATCGTAGCACTGCGCTATTATGTTTTCGGTTCTGAATTCTACTTTCCTTAAACACTCTAAGATGGCATTCTTAATGCTGACAGAATCTTGCTTATCCAACTTCAGTATAGCTACGCATCTTTCTTGTACTTTAAAGTTCACATGATACCTAACTGCGGCAGACAAATCTTCGATTCGTTGCTTGTCTCTGGTTTCATCTGCAAGTAATGAACAAGATGTGCTCTCGTTCGCTACATTCACTATTTATTTTTTTTTGCTTCATTCTGAATATCCGGGCAAGTGTACTTTGCATTGGCAGGGTTGGTTTTGACAATTTCTGCTAATTTCGGATCTTTACGAATACTAAATTGAAACAGATTTAAGAACAACCCACCTGAAGGTTCGCCGCCCACACATCACCGGACGTCCGTCGGATGTCCAAAATACGTCCCGAATGTCCGAAGAGATCCGGGATATCATGGGACATCCATGGGATGTCCGCTGGACATCCGAAACAGGACGTCCAAATTATATCGATCCCGGATATCCCTCGGACATCCTCTTTATGTCCTACAATGTCCAGTATTTTCCTTCCAGATATAAGTGTGAAGATAGACTCAGAGACGAAAAGAAATAATGTTGGGAAATTGGAGAAAATATGTATTACCTTTACTGGATGTGCTCTCTGAGCATTGTGGTAGAACTAATAATTTGGGAAAATCTGCTATTTAATTTTGTCTAAAATACTCCTATTTTATTAATTGAGAAAGTTAGTGTTTCATGCGCGTGAGTTTGCTTCACATTCAGAAGGTTCCGAGTTTAAGTCAGAAACTGCATGCCCACCTTGGCTGAGATTTCCCAGTTTTTGGCAGTCCTTCGAAGTACCGTGGTGGTTCTCGATTAATGATGGTGTCGCTTCCCTGTTATTCCTTATTAAAGGTCAATTTCCAGATGCTAATATAAAAATTCAGATAAATATGTGTGGGCTAGAGTTATTTTGGTGTTTTATGAGTATGAAATGCTAGTTTTAACTGCAGGCTTGGAAAGATATTTGGCAAGGAACCTGTAAATTTCTTGCGAAACCTGAAATCAATTTGCCTATTGGGGTTTTAGGAAAGTAGCTATCAGAAACGGAATCTGATCGTCATTTGTTGAAACGTTATTGGTGAATGGGAAATGCGCTTTCATTTGTTTTTGTTTATTCCAGCCGAGGGAGTAGGTTTATATATTTCGTGTAACGTTTTTAGTTTAAGAAAAACTGAAGAATTGCAGTGACGATATTAGTTTATAGGAAATTGCTTATATTCACTTGAGTTTCATTTAACTAAATCTGATGGGTCCAAGAGTGATTCGGTTAAACGAAAATTCGGCTAGGCCAGAAACATAGTGATTGACATACTGTAGTTTGGTATTGTATAACACGTTAAAAGAGCAACTTATTTTAAAATAAACAAGTTTTCAAACATAGGCCTACCACTATAATGTTAAAGTACAATACAGTACAGTACACGCTACTGAATTTACAAAGAACTTAAAAAAAACAGTGTCTTTTCTTATTTTCGGCTTTCATTATTGACCGTAAGAGTACCCGTTGCCTACTCTATTATACCGGGTGAGCGAATTACCTATAGAACGTTACCGGCAAGGCCGCTTTTAAGTTCCATTGACGTGCAGATAGTGCAACTGGGCGTCAGACGGAATGTTGTGCTAGAATGTTGAAACTTGCAACGTTTGTTCCTTTTCTCCCCTTACCTCACAACTTAAGGCGCTACGACGACAAACGCATTTTACCGGTATTTCTTCACTATATATGCACTCCAACACCCATATCATGAAAATCACTGTACGCATCACTTTTAATTGCTTTTCCCACTTGGAATCTTCGCTAACGATCTCTCTTACGTCGTAGTATTTATGCATTTTGAAATTCTAGACACTTCAATGACATAGGGCTACGTTAGGCTAGAAAAGTCAGATTGTTTTTTAAACTTGTCATTTAAAATTCTACACATTTGACTGATATATGGTTAGTGTGGTTACGTGTGCTTAGGTTAAATGAGGTGAGGTGTGGTTAGGTTAGTTTAGGTTATATTAGGTTAACTTAGGTTAGGTTAGTTTAGGATAGATTTAAGTTAGGTTAATTCAGGTTAGGTTCTGTAGGTTAGATTAAGTTAGAATAGATTAGGTTAGGCTAGGTTAGTTTAGGTTAGGTTGGTTTAGGTTAAGTTAGGTTACATTATCCCTGGTACACTATACAATGCAAGTCATATTTAATAGGCGTTCATTTTTGTAAGAATTTGTCCGATTTACGAAACTGGCCTGCAACTGAACTATGTAAAATATAAAAAATACCACATTGTGATGGGTTTGCAGTATTTCCTCTCTTGCACTGCTATTCCTCTTAAGAAATATATTATTCATTTGTGTTTAAAACAATGAGAGTGAGTTAGAGGCCCACTTATGTTTCAAGTCCACACATGCTCTGTAGGATAAATAACGTTTAGCGTATACCGTGTCTTTTATGATTTGTAACATTGTGTTGATCACATTGCATTGAATTCAAGGGGTCGTATGTTCCAATTCGCTGTACTGTATTTATTTATCCAGTCACACTGTATTTATTCGGTGATAGAAGCTATCTGAGTAAGTAATAAACACCGACCGAGTAAACGTCTTCAAAGTAGCATTGTGAATATACTTTTTTTTAATGACAGGAACTCTTCTGGCGTCCGTGAAACAACTTGGGGATATAAATTTTCATGTCATTTTTGCAGTACCGTTACTCCGTTACTCGGCCTGGATGGGACATTTAAAGAAATTATGCATTCGTTGCTGTCCGGTGGACATCTCTATACAGGTCATATAAATGTACGTTGCTGACCTAAAAAGGGCATCCGTAGAATGTCGAAAAGTCGTGCTTACGGATGTCCGATGACATCCGTATTTGTCCTTTAAATGCCCATTGCTGACCTAAAAAGGACGTCCATAGAATGTCCAATAACCTTGCATACGGATGTCCGATGGATATCCATATTTGTTCTTCAAATGTCCGTTGCGGATCTAAAAAGGACGTCCGTAGAATGTCCTAAAACTTTGCGTACGGATGTCCGATGGACATCCCTACATCTCCTATAAATGTCCCTTTCGTACCTAAAAGGACGTCCGTCGGATGTCTACAGGAGTGGCGTATGGATGTCCTACGGACATCCATTGGACATCCGCAGGACCTTTTTCGGACATCCTATGGACATCCGACATGTCCGCCAAGGAGATCCTAAGGATATCCATGGGATGTCCGTGTGTTGTCTGGGCGGGTCGCTCACACCCAGAATCTCCGTTGAACGACAGCTTATTTAAAGCCAAGAATTGAATAACTTCCATCACACTTTTCACATAGTACTTATTCTTCACAATTACATCACTACACACTTGTTTCCTGACCGTTTCGCCCGAGTCCTCACGTTTCAGTTGCTCCAATTATTTTCTTCATCCTCCCCGCAAAGACCCAAACAACTACCTTCATAGATTGCTTATAAATAAATGAAAGCAGGGAGAAATGCATTATTGTTGCGTTTATACTAAACAAGAACTTCGTGAATTTTCTTTCAGATCGCTTTTTGTTTCATTAATCTTCAGGTTTAGTTTCATGAACGTCCAAAAATAAAAGTGAGAAACTAAAATGCTGAGCACAAAGCACGTATAAATGTGAAACTTACAAGAAAAGCTGTATTTGTATCATTGAAATCGGAATATTTTTTTTTCATTTATTTATAATTGAAATTGTAGTTCTTTTTCTTTTTTGCAAAAGCAGCCCTTGTCAATCTGTAATGAAATTGTGTACTTTGTATTTTGTGAATAGTTTCTGCTTTCTTGCTGTGCGAAATATAAAATTTTAAACAATAAATATAATCCTGATATCTTCTTCTAGAACACGCAGAAAGTATCGTAGTGACAGTGCGTATATATTAGGGAACGTTTCTTATTCTCCTGATAAACTTTTCTTTCTGTCTTTAAAAAGGGTTGTTTTTGCAAAAACCTTTCAATTGAAATATTCCCATTTATGTAAATCTGAGTAACACTGTTTAACGTTTGATATTAATACACAACAAAAAAGTTTGCATTTGATTGAAAGTTTAGTGTTGTGGGCTTAGATGCAAATGACTATTCTTTGAAACGGCACCTTGTCTTACGCCTTAAATGCTTGTAATGGTGCCATTAATGAGGCCTCAAACGCTTCCAATGAGAAAAAATAATATGAGAGATATTGGGCACGTTTAGCATTAGCAACAAGACTATCATTTTCGAAGAAGTAGTAATAGGCACTTAAATTTAATTTTCTTTGGTAAATAAAATAAGAATTTCATACCAGGTTTTTACTAAAACAATTTGAAAGTTCTTGATAGCTTTACCTTTTAGAGCGGGGAAAGTATATTTTAGGGCGGGCACTGCCCGCTCTACCCCACCCTGGCTACGGGCCTGAATGGACGGCAAAGTTCACATCATGCAATCTCAGACAATAACGGAGATGCATGGATGCTCAGAGAATGGGCAATGGGAGCGTCCTCCCGGAAAAAATCATGCGGTCGTGCCTGCACAGAGGCCATGGATGCTTTCAGCTGGGAGTCGCACAAAATAAATGGACAATAAACATCCGGATAAATGTTAAATAATTATTTTTATGTAGGGAAATTACGAAATTATAGATAAATATGTCATCTTGCCTGAAAATGGAAGAACATATTGTAAAAACAAAAGAATCGTAAAATATGTCAAAAAATGCCCTATCAAATTTGCTAACGTCTGTTAATTTTGACCAGATACGTCAAGATCTCACTCCGGAATTCGAATCCTTGATATATAAAAACATAAAAAATGTGTTACAACACAAAGTCCCGTGCCCTGCTAATAGCATATACGAGTAACTAGAAGCGTCACTAATTCAGGTCTTATTCTAATACCGTTTGTTTTATAGTCCCTAGTAGGGAATTGAATAACAAATAAGTATTCGATCGACTCGTTACACTTAAATTCATGATGATAAGCAAAACGGAATAGTTTTCACTTAAAGAATATATAACTTTGTCATTAGGTGGCAGAGCACTTTGATGTAATATCATATCGCAAATACTCATATTTGGTTTAATAAAGAATACTAAGTTATATTCAAGTTAATTACAGTTAAAACTTTGTACAAAAGAATTGCACTAGTTTTATTTCAATTAAAGAGTTACGGGAAAATTGTGCTCAAGATTGACGGTCTTGCAGTTGTAATTTCACTAACTATTGTATTACTGCATACAGCGTTGTATATTTATGTTGTTATAAACTCGTTCTAACCTAATTTTTACAAGAAGAGTGGTATCCACAGTGCATATATCAAGCGTTTCTCTAGATTATAGCACACTCACTAGTGTTTTATTTACAGAGAATCTTTAAACCACGGGTACTGTGTACTAGCATTGGTTAGTTAATTATATTATGTACGTCATCTCGTCACAAATTTGCGCGCCATCTCTAGGTTTAGAAAGTGGATAATAAAGATGATATCTCGCTTATATGTCGTGCAGTTGGTTAACACAATGATTCCGCCAGCTTCCTCCTGTGGAGACTGTCATCACCCACATTTCCCGAGAACACCCCAACTTCAAAATTTTACGATCAAAATCAATAGAAGCCATGCAAAACTCCACTTACACCCTCCAAAGATTGACTTTATGCCCCCCACTCTGAAACTCATGGCGGAAGCCCTAGTTGAACAGTATAGAGCAAAGCCTACCTATTGGTGGTCAATAGGCCTTGGCCTTAGTTTGACACTGTTTACACATGCTGTAGTTAGGTGAGCACCACGCCGGCATGGTTCAACGGCAGAGTGGGGGGCTTAGCATTCGGAAGGTTTTGGGTTCAATCCCAGTAGCCAACAATCCTGACAAGTTTCTCGAGGGTTTTTCCTCAGTCATACCAGGCAAATGCCAGGATGGTACCTTCAACTTCAGCCCTGACTAACACCTTCCCGCATCCATTTCCCTATCTATCTCGACGTAACATTTACATGCTTAAAGGTCATAAATAAACACTTGTGAACTATCCGGTTTCTCCGGATGCGAGACGGAAAGATGACGTCTCTTAGCAGGTGTAGTCTTCGGTAGCGAACTAAGTACCAGTGTCCGTCCTTACACTTTCTCACCTTGGGGACTTTTGGCTCGAAGCACAACACAACCCTTACTTGCTAACATGCTTGAAATTTATCTTTGTGAGATAAGCAGAACATTTTAGTTCCTTTTGGGGTTAATCCGAATCTGACATCGCCCACAGCCGACGATATTTACAACAAATATAATACGTCAATGAAACGAACACAATACACAATATTCAATCTTGGTGCATTCCTTACTCGAAGTATACAACATATAATAATAACCTAATTTCGATGAGTTGTCAATTTCAGATGGAACTACTCCCATCGGGAATGGAACCCGTGATACTGAAAACACAATCGAGTCTGGCAGAGACACTTTTCGCCCATTGACTATAACTTGTCACGCCTATGATTGTCCGTTGATACTGGGCTAAATTTGTTAGAGTTGCTAGGCACTTGATCGTCACTTTACAGGCTCTCTGGTCGTCATCGGCTAATATCTTCGTTCTCGCTGTTATTAAGCCACTTCGATACTTTTGCAAGAAAATAATTGAAGTCCTAATTGTTCAAAAATAAGTTTTTAGACAGAGTCCGAATTGGCACAAAACTGAGCTTAGAATTTTCAAACGCAATAACACTTTTATATCGAATCGGCGAATGAGAAAATCGAACTGCACAGCACGTGGTATGAAGAAACTTGGAGCCTAGTTGAAGGGGAAGGTTAGGTGTTCACAGTATCCATTGATTGGGACTTGGATACAATATCTGATGCAATGTTGAACTGAACTTAATGGGATGCAAGGAAAAATCAGCTTCCCAAATAGGGAAAGAACCGACAGGAAGAGAATTTTATTAAAATCACTACTAGTTGTTATTGTAACTCAATAAGGAGCGGGTATTGACTATTGGATATCGTTGACAATTACCAAAGAGGACATTAATTTTTCGTGTGACGGGGATCATATTGGAATACTCATGGAAAGTACAGATCTCATACAATTTTACTCCGAATATGAGACCGATTGGACCATTGGATCAGGTTGTATTGATTATAGTTTATCAGCGAGAGAATACAAAATTGGTATTTAAGAAATAATCGAAATGCTAGTATAATGCTCAGATTGTATTTCGGAGAATTTAGATGACTTCGCACTCTAACACAGATATGAAGATGAGGTTTCTTTCCAGTGTTTTGAATATCAATGGCAACTTATGAGAACCTGTTTCATTGACACTTTCCTTAGCTAATATCATTGTCGACTGCTTCACTCGTAGACATTTCAGCATTCTTGATAATAAGCACAAGGTTAGTAGATTTGGAACTAAATAGAAATATGCGTTGGCCAATGCTAAGCAACATTTTATTTTTACCGTGACCTCGTTCTTGCTAGTATCAAGTATTTACATTTATTTACTTTCTCTATGATCTCATTCTTAATTACGTATCTGTGTCTTCATCGTCTGTGCTTCGGCTTGTTATCATGTATTTTGTTTACTCCATGATCTATCTTATCCCTTCTACTAACAGGTAACACTATTTCAGATGGTCTCTCTTATCACAACTTTCCCACGCGCCATGACACGCTTTTTCTCCCATCGTCGCCAAATTTATTTCCGAAAAAAAAAATACAGATGTGCAAGAAATATAAAGCTCTATTATTTTTCATCACCCAAGAAATTGTATTGAAGGGAATGTACAGTAGGGCTTGTAAGGCTTGTTATGTTAACACACGAACTTGTGTTCATAGGAACTTTGGTTGTATTTTGTAACTGGCTTCCGAAATCAAATACAGTTTCTTTTATGAAAGAAATGCATTAATTCGGTCATTTAATAAATAAAACTGTATAAATTAATTAACGACATGGAGATCGATTTTTAGTTTCAACGTAACTGTAATAATGCATATTTAACATGTTCCCCCAACCCGTATACGTCTCTCTCTCTCTCACACACACACACATACATACATATATGAGAGATATGAGAGAGAGAGAGAGAGAGAGAGAGAGAGAGAGAGAGAGATTTCTGCGTAGCCTAGTCGGTAGCGCGCTCGACTTCAGTGCAAGCGGTCCCGGGTTCGATTTCTGGTTGGGGCTCAAAAATGTCGGTATTAACCCAGCATCGTGAGGACAATAGGGGGTGCTGTGAATAAAAGACAGTGGCGATCACAGTTGAAAGCATCGGCTCTCCTCTCCCAACATATCTGGTCAGTTTGGGAGGAGTAGACCAAGTCCTCCCTCTGGGAGAGGCCTCTCCAGTAGTGAATTGAATATGGCTGTGAATTATATATAACAAATATATAATGATCGTAAATTCACCGACATATTTACTCATTTTCATTACACCTGGCGAATTTCGGTATTATGCCTTGAATCGAGCTTTTCTTGTTCTCGATCCTGTCTCAATTCAAACACTTTTGTTTTAATTTGGTGTCTCCTGCCTGGATAACGGTCTGATTTTAACACGTCGTTTAACAAGAGATTCTGACAAACACTCACACACACTGAAAAAGATAACTCAGCCTGAGTCTTAGATGACTAAAGGCCATAAATACAATTCAGTTCAATTTAATTGAAAAAGATAACAGTACAGATGTAACTTATTCAACACTGACATCAGCTACCAATAGCATAACCAAACAATACAAGAAGTTTTCAACTTCTAAAATTTCAATTTAAAGTGCGGAATACAAGAGGAATTTGGCAACATAGGTACCAGTGAGGGTGGGGAGTGAGGATACAATTACCCTGTCAACACGCACTGGTCATCAAACTCCAGGATTCAGAGGACATCTGTTGCAGTGGAATTCCAATAAAAAAAAGGCCGCTAAGGCCGTTCGCAGGGTAAACTTTAAAATCAGCATACAAAACTGAGTTTGTGTGTAAAAATTAGGCGCCAGTAGTCGAAGAGAAATTGGTGGGTAAAGTTAGTAATAGCATTGCTTGTGGTAACCCACTTATGAATGTCTGGCGGTAGTGTACACTGAATGCCGCGGACTAAGGTGATACGTAGTCAAATGATACAGATAGCTGTACATCGCTATAATCAGTCACCATTTTACTGACACAGTAGAATAGTACATGAATGCTGTTTCTAAAGTTATTCAGGAGGCATCTGCTTTGTCAGACTCTAGATATTTATACCCTAAATCGGTGTCTTCATCTGGATGGGTATAGGTATAACGATGTACGATTGTGAGAGATATCTCCATAGTGCGCGTCATTGACACTAATCTAACGGCATACACATTTATAAGTGTTCTACCACTTGGAGATAGACGGTTAAATTTGTCGGTTGTAGTTTGTCCCCTCAAATCTAAAGCTAACCTGTTTCGGGATTTTACAAACAATACACTAGCTTGCGAAATAAGGGGAAGTAAACTTTTGCACCACCCTGTATATATTTTCATGAGATTTTGAACATTAAAATGTCCACAATTTGTTGAAATGTTTAGCAACACTTATACTTTTATTGTTTATTAACAGCACTAAACTAATTGTTGTTCTATTATAAGGTATTGTGGACACATTTTTTACAAATTTTAATTATATATTTTTGAATAAAGAAGGAATATTAGAACAATACTGAAACTGTTATCGCTGAACTTACTCTTATATAACAGGTGGAATTTTATTAATGCCATTCATTACCAATAGATGGTAGATAAAGAAGAATACATCCACGGCATCATGTTTTATGCTGTCCGTTACAATTTATTTGTTACCATGAGGAAACAGATAGAAACATTAACGAATGCACTCAAAATTGTAGACAGTGAGTGTAAGAGCATTTAGGAGCTTGTGTGCTTCGCATCAGATTAAATATTGCGAATACTGATGTTGAAAAATCCTTTTCAATAGCAAATTCTCTATGGACTGAATCGTTTTATAGCGGAAATGAAACAAGCCATTGTTGTAATCATATCTCATTTTCGGGATTTCCGTTTTCCCCGTCCTTATATATTTTACAATTTGTTTGTGTACATCAGATTAAATAATATACAATGTTTTTGAAATTTCAGCGCTACGGTTTTCTGTTACGTAGAAATATAGCATGAAATACTTAGAAGTCAATCTCCTACGTCATACAACGAAAATCATCCTCTGATTCGTTTGACGCAATCAGTCGGTACTATTTCCGTAACTATATGCTTCTCCGTATGTTACGTTCCTTATTCAGAAGTTTGAAGACGAAAGAACAAAAAAAGAGAAAGAACATTCACATCATCACTTAACGAAATAATTAATGTACAAATCTGCAGAATACACTTCAATAAGTTAAAATACCAAAACAAGTTTTTGATAAGAGAAATTGCTCGAAACAATGACAGCAGCCAGTCTTAACTTGTTGTGCTCTTCTTATCGCTCGTTTGTATCACTGTTGATGTCTTGACAATTTGGCGCAATTGGTTGGCGTGTGGATCTTTTAACTTTTTATACTTTAACCTAAGGCTGTTCGAATCCTATCAAAGGCCGTGTTTTATTTTACTTCACGAAACGCAAGAGTAACTTCAATGTAAAAGTTTCAATTTACGTTTTTGTTTCTTATATTTTTTTTACAATGACATATTGAAACTATTCAATATATTCACAGGCTACAAGTAGTACGTTCAATTGTTAACTGATGGCAGTAACGAGTATTATTAATTCATGTGGTTTTAATTTCTTATTAATGCTTCATTAGCATTCATTAAAAATGTGTACGATTATTCAATGTAAAACCCACAGTAAAGAAAATGGGTATTTTTTTAAAAATACAAGAGTTCTAAAGGGTATTATTAGAATATATGATTTAATCATGACAAAAGAGCTGCTATAAACTAGTGTTGAAGCTACCAAAATATATAAATATCTTAAAAAGTTAAAAGTAAAAATCTATGTTAAAAGAATAAAACGAACTAACTGACGTGTTAAGGCATACAGAAACGCCATTCACCACTTATACTAATTCTTACGATCAATTTTAATTAATACTAACAAATCAAATACCATCTGTATGTGAATGACAAGCAGTTGGCAGAATGATTACGTCATAACATGGCGGTGCCCGATCAAGCGCAAGCTGAGACTCTTTTGAAGCAAGTCTTTATTACTCTTGATAAATGCATCACAGAAAGAAAAGATCATGTTTTCCGTAGTCTACATTAACATAAGAATTTTTTATTAAAAAATACTACTGGAATTGTCCATTTTATAGTCTGTTGTTAAATAATCCTAAACTCTTGCATGATATTCACCAGAAAAGTTACAGCAAATACCAAGTCACTGGAGCTGAAGATGGCCTTCGCTGCATGGAAAAAGTACCGAAATTTTGAAATATGGTAATTTGAAAGTTACATAATGGCATACATTCAAAATGAAAGTTACATAATGGCAAAACTACAAACACCTCTAGTGCATGAACGGTGCATCTTAAACGAGAAATGGAAAAAACCTTCCTTGTAAAGAATTTCGTTTAGATTGTTTCTTTAATAACGCTTTTCGCTTTAAAATGTTTTAAGCGAGATAGTATTACAATCATATCTCGGACGCGATTTTTTCAATATGGCGGAGCAAGCGACAACGTACCAAGGTCGAATATTCAGTATGTCACTCAGAACAAAATTGTATCGAATTGTCAATTTGTGAAACAAAGGTACGTACGAAATATTGAAAAAAATAGATAAGGTCGAATATACCATTTCGGGCGCCATATGTAAAGTATGAGAATTTTGTGTACATTTGTTTTTGTCATCACACATTTTGCTGTAAAATTCTTTTCAAGCGAGATATTTACGAAAACTGCTTTGGAACCATTTTTTTAATGTGGCGATAACTCCCCGAGCTCGCAAATTTGGTATATTACTCAGGACATGAAACTGTGTTAAACTGCCAAGTTTCAACTGTTTTTAGGCAAACGTACATATTGCTTACACAATTGAAAATGTTCTTTCGACATGGGAATTTCCATTATATAATTTGATGCGAAGCTCACAAGTCCTTAATGTTCTAACACTCAATCTAGAATTTTGAGTGCATTTGTTAATGTTTCTATCTGTTTCCTGATGGTAACAAATAAACTGTGAAAGACAGCACAAGACATTACGGTGTGGGTGCATTCTTCTTATCTAGCATCTGTTCTTAACAATTGTTGAAAGTTATTTGAGCCAAAATAATACGTAAAGCGAATTAAACTTTCTATTTATTTCTAGAAGGACTAAAGCGAAATATTTGGCATTCCGTTAGGAATTTACCGGGGCACGTAACAAGAAAAAGAACAATCCCATTAAAATGGGACGTTCTGCCACCATACATTACGTCGCATCATTCCAGTTCTTTCAGCCACTCGTTGTCAACAAAAAATCATACATTTGAGCGATCCATTAAAATTTCCAATTTAAAATAATAACAAAATATACAATCAATAGATGTCTCAAAAAGCCTTGTCATCTAAATTTCAAGTAAAGTAACTTTGAACAGATGCGATTGTTCTTCTTACTTGCCTTATTTAGATTGTAAGAAGTCGAGCTATTTTTTCACACTTATTAGTAGTTTCTTACAGAACTATTTGCACTAGATATGAAGATTTTACACGTTCTACAAAAAAGTAAATAGTTCCATACTTTTAATATATTTTGATTATATTGTGGGCTACGTTTTAAATATATTGCTGAAATTTTTAGTCGTTCTGCCCTAATACATTCTGTTAATGTAAAATTTGTGAACGATGCTTGATATTTTGATATCATCATGAAATTTTGCATACAATTTCTCCAACATGGTCTTGTTAAATAAGCATCCAATCACAACTTATATGCCCCACTTTTCGGAAGGAGAAGAAGTGCTAATATTACCAAGAAAAAAGTTCAATCTGTTGTTTTACGTCACTTAATGACGTAGCTAACAAAAAAGGATCCTGCTTCATCCGTCCAGCTGTCTGTTTCTACATGTCCAAAAATAAATCTCAGGAACCAGAAGGTGTAGAAAGTTGGTTGAGTTGTCATCGGAAATCTCTTGACTAGATTATTTCGTAGCCCCGGAACGTCTTCATTCGTATAGTGTGTCAGTGTTGCCAACCCATTTGTTAAATTATTTTTTCAATTTGTTTTCGTTGCGTTCGATATATTATTTGCAACATGCTTGATATAAATATTACTAAACAGATCAGAACAAATAATATGGGTGTGCCCCTTCCAAAACACCCCAGTTACAGACCTATTTTTATAAAATAGCTATTGTCTGAGATTTTATCAAGGGACCTCCTCGGAGCATTCGTGACTTCTAATAGAATCGTAGCTCCCACTTGTTTGGGTGTTGATGATAAATGTGTTACTTCTAAATTTCGTAACGTTGCAATTTTTTTTTTTCAAAATATCCAATTACTTGTCATAAATTTGCCCTGGCAACTGGACAGTGTTTGTCTAACATAAGTATTACATATTTGCCGTTTCGGTAAGATCTGTAATATCTTCAGTTTCGTGGATCCTGAACTTATTCTGAATTCACACAAAAACAGAGTTGGTAACTGGAATATGCTTGCCTTGTAAAATTATAGCATATTCTTTGTATTGGTGAGAAATGTGTCTTTCCAAAAATTTTAACATGATTGGAATTGAGTGTTAAGCTTAGTATTACTTATATTAGAACTGAACCTTGGCTTATTTATTGTTTCGTAACAAACGCATAATATTGTTTATTTCTTGGCTAATGTATACATAGATTTAAAAAAAAAAAAGAAATTTGGTAAAGTAGCAATAGCTTACACTATGAAATCAAATCGAGAAACAGAGTATTATTTTCATGGGTTGGCAGCACTGAAACACAGCACCAATGAAGACGGTTTCGCGGTTATAATTAGTCTAGCCAGTAGCGCTCCAAGAACGCCTCAATCACCTCTCTGTACTGTGTGGTTCCTGAAATTTATTTTTGGACTAGTACAGACAGAGAGGTCATCAAGGTATGTAAAACAACAGACAGGACTTTTCTTGACGATATTAAAATTCCCTCTCCCTGTCTCCCTCTCTCTCTCTCTCTCTCTCTATCTATCTATCTATCTATATATCTCTCTATCTCTCTATCTACCTACCTATCTAGCTATATCTTAGAACTTTTTCATTAAGTGTACCTTTATTTAAAAAAAACTTTCTTGATAACCTCAGCACCTCTTCCCTTTCCGGAAGTGGGAATACAAGTTGTGTCCTGATGTTTTTAACAGAGTCATGTCTATCCAGAAATTCTTTCTGGTATCCGAAAATGAACTTTCAAAAGGTTAACAGAATGCACTAACAGGGAAAAAGGCAATCTTATTTTGTTTGCGGGTTAGGAAGCGCAATCACAAAGGATGATGCCGTTAACAGCAGCATTCGCTTGTCAGTATCTCAGGGCCAAAAAATTGGTCGAACAAGATGAAAAGTTCGTCGCAGTTAAAGCTCTTTTTATAGTAAAGCAAATATCTCCGTGATTTCAGAACGAGACCCATGTGAAAGAGTTGTACGTGGAATTGACGATAATACTATGATATCTACCTAATGTGGTAGATCAAACACATTCTCACTCTGAAAAGTTCAGGGGAGAGATAAAAGATTAAATAAAACCTTTCAATTGTGACTTTGAAGAACGACAAATATAAACGTCTCTTTGGAATCTATGAAAACCGACCGTTCAGCAACATTCGAATTACACGACAACAAAATCAAACGTCAAAAGGCTCATGAAGATTCAGAAGCGGAGTGCAGAAAAAAGACAAATGAGAACGTGGCGGCATCCATTTCAACTCTTAGAAATGACTAGTTTTGTATTGAAACTAAAACTGACACCTAGAACGAGAAGTCAACTAAGAGATAATCTGAGTACGATATGATAGCAGCAGCACTTTCCGCCAAGCATTCACCAACAGGCTCAGCCAGTCACCATCGTTCAGTTTATACTGGATAAATTGTCTTCATCCCACCTGACATTATCCAGTGAATAAAGCTCGTTGCATTAGCGACACGTTTGCAAATAACTCCTACACAATGGCTGTTTACACTGAGGCCATAATGGATGAAGCAGGCGGAACACATCCAAAATCACTGCATCCTATTCCAGTGAAGATAGGTCCCGAGGAAAGATTGGTCGCAGATAGCTGACTTGATAATCATAGAAAACTGGAATCCTCTAGAGCTTGCTACTGCACATTAGGATTTAAAGTTGATCAAGTCATTGAATTATATATATATATATATATATGGTAAAGGAGAACATCTCATAGTCATTGTTGGGGACTGGAATGAACTGAATAACATATTCAGGTGAAATTTAGTGTAAAAACGTTTGGCTTATTTCGGATTCCAGATTGTCCATTCCTTTCCATAAGAATTTGCCCTTTCACTTTGATGTTACGTTCTAGGTATTAGAAAATCCTTACATATGGCGCCCGAACAGGGACCTACAAACCAGGAAGTTTAAATTGACCCCGCCTATAAACATTGTTGCTATTCAAAGAAGTGAATAGGATATGGACAAGAAACTTGAATCTACAGTAACGACTGTTACTGATGCCGAAAGCATGGAGGACTATGAAATAAATCAGAAATCTATGACTGCCGATGAAGTACAGGAAGTTAAATGTTGCAAGACTATGGATCCCTCGGAGACGGACAGAGATCGTGTGCATTGTGTGATGTGTCGCAACGCTTACCACCGGTAATGTATGAATATAATGGATAACAATCAAGAGAACCAGTGTTTAACGCCTGCATTTTCGAATGGAACAGAACATTGGAAATGTCCAACTTGTGAGATAAAGTTTGTGAATGATGTCGGAAAAACGAAAGACGTAAATACTCAACAAATATCTATGGAAACTTTATTAGTACAAATTGCTAAGCTTTCTCAGATTTTAGACCAACAATTCCAAAATATGGCAACTAAACAAGATATGCGTGACCTTCTACAACTCATGGCATCTAAATAAGATATAAAGGAGGCTACACAAAATCTCCCTCAAAATTTGTAACAGAAGGAAGATGAACGATTCCACGATTCCAATGTAGACCTTGGCAGTCGCACAGAAGCCTTCGTATCAGGTAGAGAAGAGGAAAATATCAACGTTACCCAAACACCAGATGGGTAAAATGGAGGCGAAGAAACAGTCCTGGAAATCAGGAAAATCAACGAACCTTTGATGGAAATACCCTTAGATGAAACTGGTCAACTGATATACAGAATTGCTGTAGAAGAAAGAAACTTGTATGGAGACCCGTATCAACGACTAGTAATAGGAATAAGCACCGATGCATCTATCCCTGATAAAATTACAACTCAGCTCATGGATGTGGAATCCCGAGAAACTCACAAGTCCAGCTAACGAAATGGTCGTGGAGATGTCCACTCATCAAGGTGAAATGAAAATCACTATCTATGAGGACGAATGTTTTAAGGAAGCTTTGAAGATTGAAAAAGCTACGGTCACAACAACGTCAGTGCAAGATTTGAAAGAAACTGTATCCAGTTTAGTAGAAGATATTGGCCTTTTTCTGCAGTTAAAAGAAGGAAACAACGCAAAAGCCCGGTGCCATCGTGGACCAAAGAGAAATTGTTCCGGCGGACGGACCCAAATGAAGATTAGCATTAAAGAGGAATATCAAAGTACTAGGCCAAAAAGAAGTAAAAAACCCGATCGCCGCAAAGACCGAGGGCAAGAAATGAGGAAAGGTGGAAATGGTTCAAATGGAAGACGTCGTGCTAGGATTGAATGGTCCACCAAATACCGGCAAGAAACATTTACTAGTGAGTATCCCGGTTTTAGGAGAACAAAGAAAGATATCAGAAGAAGATAGTCTCGGAATGAAAGAGGTAAAGATCGTTCGGAGCGTTACTCGCCTTGGAAACGAAAGCGTGTAGGTGTGCTAATTCGGTATAGGTGAGTGCAAGTATCGACAATACCTTTCGATCTAGGAGGGCAAATCCTACATCACCGGATTGTCAAAATAATTTTCAAAATTTACTTACAAGGAATGCCATTTTACTCCAGTGGGATATCACGCAAAGAGGCAGAGTATGGATCAAGTGATTAACTAGCTGAAGGATACAATCATGACGAACCCCGGGAGGCAACCGATTCCTAAGCACCTTGTGTCACATTGAATGTGACTGAACGGAACCAGAAATTCAGGACACGCTCGGGTCGCCATCTATAACATACAAGAAAGATTTTTTAAAAAATATGTTCGTTACCTATATTGCTTTATATAGACTATTCTTAATGAAAGGCCTTAAAAATTTATAATAACCTTGTGTGACATTAATCTTATTATTTTAAAACATTTCAGTCCAGTTGGGTCTAAGTGAGAAAAGTTGAATGCTTTGACAACGCAATAGCAACGAAAAGGCTTAAATAAGCAACTACCTAAGAGCTCAACAGATGTCGGTTTTGCTGTTGAAACTGCAGTGAGCAATTTTATTAATGTTTTCTCAAGAGTCAACTAATACTTTTATATAAATAATCAAAGGATAATGGTCAGAAGTTCACAGACTGCTTTAACAAAAGGTGTAATCAGTTATTGGCTTAGAACCAAGTCTTTATATTAACCTGGCACCAGAAGTTAATAAGAAAGTTATATGACACAAAGACGTTGGTACTGAACAAACGAGGAAAAAAATACAGAGAACCTAACCTAGACTAACTGTGGTTTGGTAACCTACAACTGATAACCTTGCGTAGAAAACGCACAAGAGAGAGTAGTAGGTATACGGTCTCATTAGGATCGACGGCAGGTTTCACTGTCGGAAGGTGCTAGTTACTTTGAAATTGTTTTTGCAGTCAAAGACTGATCATTATTTATCAACAACAATCGTTCGCACGTCGCTGTCATGCCAAAGCTAACATGAAAGCATACTCTTCCAACAGTAGTTTCTAAAACAGCATCTTCAGCCACTCCAAAATATGTTGCATTGGGCACCTCATCAACAAGACGAACCCGCAACCAGCATTCATCTTCAGGTTCACGCTCTCAATCACCTCTACAACGTCATTCTGGCAGTTCTCCACACATAAGAAATTTCGTACTGGTACTGTATCCGACTCCAACTCAGATCATTCAATGAATATATCCGATTCAGAGCTTCTTAATCCGCAAGATATTGCTCATCAAACACCTTCAATTCATTCTTTTCTCCTGACTAACTTTGATAGTAAGTTTCAGACACCTAAAAGACTTCTGCAACAACTCCTGAAATATGTTCCTCGAGAAAAGATCACTCAAATAGTACCTACCAGAAATGTCATTATCATTAAATCACCTGATGAACATTTAGCTATCAGAAACAAGCACAGCTATCAAATTTTCGGCAGTGAAGCCAATCTTACTTTTATGAGCACCAGAACAACCAAAATGCTACCACCTCCGCGCCGTCAACCCATGCTTTCTGTAGTGATTTGAGGAGTTGAACCAGATGTCACAGATTCTGAAGCCGAAACCGAACCTAAATCCGAGGGACACACTATCACAAAATGTCTGAGAATCAAAACCAAAGAAGGAAACAGCAGCTACATGATCCGAGTCTTAACACCTCATCAGCAAACTATCCATAACTTAGTATCCATAGGAGCCTTCATCTACAAACGACGCTACAGAGTTGAGCCTTCACGCACTACTGCACCCATACCTATTCGGTGTGAGAATTGTCAGACGTATAATGCCCATGAAACCAGTTTCTGTCCAAACCAAGCCAAATGTGGATACTGCTCTGGCCCACATCAGACCAAAAACTGTGTCAACGCACAACAACCTCCGAAATGCAGCCAATGTGGTGAACAACATCCGACATTTTCATACAAGTGCAAAGGCCGTCCTAAACCAGAAGTTACAACCCACATCTCACAGTTCCTCTTCGTCTTCCTGCTCAAACTCAAACCACATCTGCTCTTCCATCACCCACAATAGAACAAATCATCGCCTTTATCACTCTCACACTTCAAAACCTCCACCCAGGGGCTCGAGAGACCATACTCCATTATGTACAACAAGCAGCCTCTGAAGCCATCAAAATCAAAGTAAACGCTACATACTCGGGACCCTATGTCTATTTCTCTGTCACACCTCACATGGACTTTGTTTGACACCCGTAATTCACCAAATGTATCATCGCTTATTCTTTCATTCACCCTCATAATTGCAATGTAATCATCAATGTGTTGGAGAAGGGCTCACCTGTCTTTCATAAAGCCTAGAGCAGCCCTTAGGCAGAAGATTTAATCACATATTAGTTCTATATGTTCCACGTGTTGTGTCGTTTAATGTGCACTTCATTTCCATCATCCATCTCATTATTGTTTGATCCACATAAACCAATAAAATGGGTATAAGCGCAAGACTTATACCAACCTGATTTTAAGATTTGATAAATAAAGGATAATAATCAATGCCCAAACATCCCTTAGACCAACCATCTTTACCAGCAGATCCCACCATTTTCCATTCCTTCTCTTCCCACAGCGAGGGCGTAACCCTTGGGAGGGTGCTAGCCACACTGGTGACTAGCAATACGCGAAAAAACAGAGAACAAAATTAGAACACTGAACATTGACTAATGTGATTTCAGTAATATTAAGTCGGATTAAACCATACCACGCTTTTGGACAGTAGGTTTAATGTGATCATAAGCCCGCACGACGCTGTAAAGCTCTTTCTGTAGATTATTGAATCCTGAACTAGCGTCATAACGTCTGGTGGCCCCACTTATGTGGCACAATCATGAGATTGGGGCATACTAGTTGTTTTCAGGATTCTCTTCAGGGAGTTTAGTCGTGTGCTTTTGGGTCAACGATAATATTGACAGTAAAGTGCATTTCTGCAGGACGATTGGGTTCAATTCCGCTGCTAGAAATAAATAGTGTTGAGCCCTGCGTCGACAAAATTTCGTGATTAACGCTCAGAATTAGAGCGTTTGGTCAAGTTGGCTTATGGAAACTTAATTTGCATGAAGAAAATCGACTTAGGTAGTCGTGGCAAATCTAAGTACATTACCGTAGTCAGGTTCTCCGGGATTAATTTCTCATAAATTCGATTATTGAAGAAGAACTAATTACTAGTTATGTTCATAATTCTCATCAGGGAGTATAGCTGTGTATTTTGGGTTCAATGATAGAACAGCCAGTACAGTGTAGTATCTCCAAGAAAATAAGGTTTAGTTCCGTAGTCAAGGAAATTTAGTAATAGGACCTTGCGTTGAGAATCTTCTTCATTAATTCAACACCTAGTCATCTGAAAACTCAACTGTCGTCTCATGAAGTTATATTTTACACTGAAATTTGAAAACTTAGTAAATTACAGGTTTGAAGACTTAGTCAGTTGTGATACAAACTTGCCGAAAATAGTGATTAAAGGTAGATATATTAGAGAAAACTTATGTGCGTTGCTATTGTTTGGGTATTGCTTGTCACGGAGATCGTTACGAGCCCAAAGTCATTGGAAAGGCAGACAATTTATTCTAAAACTTTTATATAAATTTAGTGATATTTAATCGTCGTTTAAGTGTCCAATAATCTCACATGCGAATTCATACCAGTGAGAGTGAATACGTGTTAAAGCATTCGCACTAGCGCTAGATATCAAGGTTCGAATATATTTTAGTCACATGAGAATTCATTCAAGTGAGAATAAAATTACCACTCACGTGATAAACTGTATTAACTTAAAGTGTTGAATCGCATGAGAATTCGTATATTATTGATTGACAGTTGGAATATTTCGATAATAAAACCAACGGACGATAATCTTTTTTCTAACATTCGTAGATATTCATGCACAAATATTTACGTCGGTTTGTTAGTTAAAGTGTATATGTTCTACTTTGCAGTAAACTCATGAAAATTTGCTTATGCAAATAAAATTTGACTGTTGAGTTCGATTCGCAAGGCCTGTTAAGACTGTTATATCTTAAAGAAACGTTATTGTTTGGACGTAAGGATAACATATTCAGGTGACATTCAGTGTAAAACCGTTCGACTTAGTTCGGATTCCAGATTGTCCATCCCTTTCCATAATAATTTGCTCTTTGACTTTGACTTTACGTTCTAGGTATTAAGAAAAACCTTACAATTTGACATTACGGCATCAAACACTGGCTATGTCACTGCTGCCTGCGTGATGGTACAAAACATGTTGAATCGAGCTCTCCTATGAACCTTGACGTCACCACTTAGGCGAAGTTATACTTACAGAAGCGTTTGAAGAATTAAGAATTGAGGTTGCAAAGTCACCTGAAATTTACTTTGCACCCGATTTAGTGAGCACTATGATTAGTTGCCTCTTAATAATTAACTGTCTCTCTCACAATTCAATTCATCTCCACTTAGAAAGGACACACAAGAGTTACTTAATGATTTTTAAAACAAATGTTATGCAAATTGTCCATGATAAAATAAAGCACAATGAAAACGTTTCAGTGAAAAGTACTTAAAGACTACCTCGAGTTTATTGAATTCTGCAACAGATTGCTGGATCGAAAAGTGTCTGAGACGCCAATTACATTCAAACGCCCGTACGCTGCTCATAATGCTAGATGAGCGTCGAAAATACATTATTCCAATCGCATATGTCTGTTAGAGAAGTATATTCAAACATTAACTCTCGCTACAATTATTTCTCGGCAACAAGTGACAAAAATCAGATACTTCGTAATGTTTGTCACTCATGTTTACAACATGTGGTAGATGATATGCTCCTCTGCTGCAGATGCTGTATGGAGCGATTTGCAACTGTATCAAAATCTGCTTGCTTATAAGGATATAAATCCATTGATTTCTGAGGGTGTGATTCTTGCCTTTCAACAGCATCTGTGGTATTTGACTGCAGAAAAGGCTCCTTTGAGACTCATCAGTAGAATGCAGAATACCAAGAGAATTTTTCTGTGAAGACCGTAGACTTTTACCTGTGAAGCCCGTAGCATCATTACTGAGGCCAAATGAACGCTATAGAACGGGATCTGGGAAGCTTCAATTTCGTGGACAAATCACAAATACTCTAAATTTAGCTGATTTATTTGGACCAGACTCCTGGTTTAAATTTCATACCTTGAAACTCGATCCTGAGTTTCTGACTGATGAAGTTGCAGATTGAACAGTATCTGCTTCACTTCAGACATCAGTGGTCAATATGAATAAAGTGAATGTCATCAATGTGAGTGCAGAACGTTGAATTATGATTACGTTGAATTTTCTATTTATAGCGAAAGAAGTGGAACAAAATATTATTTAAAAAATACTAATTTTACGTTCTTCTTGGAAATTTTAAATTTACAAACAATATATATTGTTTAAATATTTTTAAAATACTTCTTTCTCAGTTATTTTCGAGCTCCTGATGTCCCAAATAAACATTCACAAATCTCGCTGAAATTTTACATGAATTTTTAAATCAGTAAATGAAAAACAAATCCTATTTCATGCCCGTTATTATTTAATGAATTCAAGGTATATTAAGTGACTAGGATGACTTGTTTAAATCATTGCTATGTACATAATTTCCTATTTGTAAAACAATAGATCATTTAATTATCCGTTACAAATATTCTCTAATCTTTAATTCAATAGTCTTCAACTTTTTTGTGTTCGCGGCATACTGTCCTCTGTAGTGCGTTCCCGTGGCACACTAACTTATGAGTTATCATCAATGCGGGAGGCTTCATTACTATCATTTTCTCTAAAATATTCAATTTACACTATAAGGTAATGTTTTATTCATTCTACATGAAGTGCACGTACCGAAAGAGTGAATTATGGCCCGCAGGGCCACTTAAAATGGACATCTGACCAACTTAGGCCACTTTAGTCCTTTGAAATTTGTTTGTTTGGGTTTGTTAATTTTAAGTGTATATTTGATCACTAATCGGGTTCCGCATCAGACAAACGGCATTTTGTTTTTAATTTTAAATTGGCTAATTGAATAATCATAATTGTTTGATTTCTTCTCTCTAAAATAGATTTACGAAAGTTAATTTATGTTTGGTTAAATTATTAATAGATTTTCTATAGGTTTAGAGGGAATATAGGAAGTGGGAGGTATTTCGTCCTAACTTGCTCGAGAAACCACAGAGGTTTAGTATGTTTGTAGTTAGATAGTTGTGCATGTTTTGTAGTTATATAGTAATTTGTATAATCCATCGCATCCGGTAGTTAATGTTGTTCTTTGTAGTTTGTAGATATTAATGTTTTCTTTTCCCTCGTAATTCCTGTGTATTATTAGTTTATCTTTTGTAGTAATTCTTGATAGGTTATATTGTGTCTTTTTATGTTTATGTTTAGTTCCTTAGGTAGGTTTATATTTGCAAATTTCTTTTCTTTATTGGATTCAATGTATCTTATTTCACTGTTTTAATATAGGTTGCCATCCTAGGAAAGTGGATGCTACTATAGAGTGACTGTCTATCATCTTGCCATTTCTTTGTGGAACTCTTAACCAATATCGTTCGTACCTCTCCAGATATTCTATATTTGTTTTTGAATGAAAAAATTCATGACCATATATTATTGTAGGTCTTAGTATGGAGGGGTAAAGCCTAGTCTTAATTTTAAACGGCATATTGGAGAGTAGAATAGTTTTAAGCATCGCGAACACCATAAGCGCTTTTTTCCTTCTATCCATTATGTGTGATTTGAATGTCAGTCTTTTGTCCAATGTAACGCCTAAATATTTTGTAGTGTTTGTTGGTTTAATTTTTGTGGTACCTATTGTTATAAATTTTCGTTTATCTTTTCTTGTTCCATGTCCCGTGGGGTAAAATATGGCAAACTGAGTCTTTCCTTCATTCAACTTAAGCTTCCAGGTCTTGCACCATTTGATAAATTTATCAGTTATTCCTTTCAAATTAGATATTATTGAATTTGAGGATCTGGCCATAGTCCAATATGCAGTGTCATCTGCAAATAATCCCAATTGAGTTAGATTTGTTGGGGAAAAAGGAGTGTCATTCACGTAGATACAGTAGAGAATGGGGCTTAAGGCGGCACCCTGAGGGACTCCCTTTTTTATTAGTATTTCTTTTGAGAATTCTTCCTTAGATCTAATTTTAGTTGTTCTGTTGTTCAAAAATTGGATAATCCATCTAATGATGGTTGTAGGAAGATTCATTGAATATAGTTTATAAATTAGCCCCTCGTGCCACACTGTGTCGAAGGCCGCCGTTAAGTCCATGAACACTGCACCCGCCCGCCATCCTTTATTAAGAGCAATCTGAATGTCCGTAACGATCCTCATCAACTGATCGATTGTTGAGACGTTATTTCTAAATCCAGTCTGATGTTTGGTGATGAGATTTTTTTATTCTAAGTAAACATTTAATCTTTTAGTTATGACTGTCTCACAAATTTTGGCTATTGTATTAGTTAGTGTTATAGGCCTATAATTTGAAAATTAAAACCGACTTTTATTAGGTTTAGGTATGAAAATAGTGAATGCAGTCTTCCAATTTTGAGGTAAAAATCCTACTTTAAGTGAAGCGTTAAAACGATTGGTTAGAATTTTGAATAGAATGGGCGGGCCTCGTTGTAAAGCAATATATGGTATTCCGTCAGGACCTGGAGCTGTATTTTTCTTCTTTTTTAGAATTTTTATAATTTCGTCTTGTGTTATTCCATCCAGGAGTGTTCTGATGGCCTCAGTCGGGTCGTCTTGTATATCTTGTTCAATAATATCTTGATTGTGATCAGTTATTTGTTTTATTATTGCAGCTGTTTCCATTACTTCCCTTTGTAATTTTTCGGTGTTTCTATCTTCATCAATTCCTATTCTGTCCTTGAATTTGTTGTATATTATATTAATAAATTCCATATTTGAAGTGATTGGAAGGTTGTCTAATTTATTTGGTATGTTGAATCCAAACTTTTTACCTCTAAATGCCGATACAGATTTCCAGAAGCTTTTGGAATTTTTGTGGTAATTTTCAGTTAATTTTGATATGAAATTTTCTAATTTCTGTTGTCTAAAGCTAGCAAGTTTTCTTTTAATTTCTTTGTGTCTTTCATTTATTTGGCTTTTCAGAAATTCAGAAGGTTGCCTGTGATGAATTTTGATTAAATATCTTTTGTCCCATATAATTTCAATAATGTTTTCTGGTAATCTTTCTGCATGTGGGATTATTTTGTCATATTTGACATGTTTTTTAAGTGCCTCTTGTATTGTGTTTGTGGTGATCTGTTTAACTCTTTCGATATCCTCAACTGTATCTATAATAATTTGTAAATCTTGGAATTCTATTTGTAAATAATTTCTATATTTCTCCCTATCTGTTTTGTTGTAATTTGGATATTTCGAAATGGAAATGTTTTTGATGAGTTTAATGTTGAATGTAATATAGATTTCTCCATGATAAGTTGGTAGATTCACTTCAACTTTCTTCTGTATGAGTTTGTTTGAAATGTTAGGTGAGATTAATATCTTATCTGGTGTCGTTTCAACGTTGTTAGAAAAACGAGTAGGTCCTACATTTACATTGATTAAAGGAGATTCTAGCAGATATTGAAACAATTTTGTCCCATTGTCGTTAGTGATTGGATCACCCATCAACTGATGCTGACTGTTTATATCTGCAGCAATAATGAGTTTCTGATATTTCGTAAAGTATCGCAATAAAGGAAGGGTGTTGTTAATGTCTGTTCTAGGACTAGAATATAGTGTTGCAATAATAATTAGATCTTTTGGTTGATGTATTTCTATAGCTAGAGGTGTGGTGAGAGCATCCTTTAGATGATCTGGAAGTTCCAATTCTGTGGCGTTAAATTTGTTATTTGTTATTATAGCAGTACCTCCTGATGCAGTATTCCTGTAGTTCCTAAAAATTGAATAACCATTTAAGTCTAGTTTAAAGGTGTTAGTCAGTTTTGTTTCATTCAGAGTTATGACGTCTATTTGTTTATCCCTAGCTAGTTGCATAGTTTCGTAAATCTTTTCTCTTGTACCGTTTATGCTTACAAACATAATGTGCAGATTGTATTGAAATGATGTGCTAGTTTTATGTGCACTTCTATTGATGTCCATGATCGATAGTTACTGTTTTTGTGTTTATGTTGTTACCATTGGCTTTTGGTTTCTTTTCAAATGGTTCAATCCCAATGTGCAGATGTCCATCCACCGATTGTATGATGTAATGTCTTTTCAGAAACTCTTCCGAAGGAGCCTTTATTATGTTGTTAAGCCTGGATACCACTTCACTTGGTAAAGACAGACTTAAAATAGATAGAACCCAATTTGTAATTTGATTTGTATGTTCCTCAAATAGGTTTTTGATCCTTTGTTCAATCTCTTTATTATTATTGTCCTTCATTATGGATTCCGAACCTCCCTTGTTTAGTTCATCTTCGTTTTCAATCTGTATTTCTTGTACTAGATTTGGGAATTCAATCTGATTATTTAAGTTTGGTGGAGCTCTATAAATTTTGGAAGGTGCAGATGTATATCCTGTTTTTGGTCTTTTAGGGCATATAGACGCCGCTGTTCTATGTCCCTGAACTTTACATGCCCCGCAAAAGTTCCCGTCTGGAGTTTTGTTGCACGTGTAACTTTGATGGGTCTGTCCGCATTTGTAGCAAGATGGAATTTTAGAACATGGTTTATCTTGGTGGTATAAGAGACACAGCCTACAAGAAAAATGCCTGCCCTTAGTTTTTGATTCCTCTACCTTATATATGAAATATCCTATCTTGATTCCATTAGTTATAAGATGACTGACCAAATTGGGATCTTTTGTAAAAATACGTATCAGTGGTAGCGGTCCCCTACCATTCCTAATTCTCGTTAGATTTGTAACTGGTAGTTTGTCTTTTTTAAGGTAATTCAATATGTCTTTTGTGTCCGTTTCTATGGGAATTCCTCTTCCTACGCACGTAAAAGCAGTATTGGTGATCGGTTTCTGTGGATTGTTTCTTTTGTTTTCACTTATTTCTATTTCAGCTTTTGGTCCATAGTCTTCCGTTTTAAATTTGTCACAGAATCTATCTTTGTCCGCCTTAGATTTGAATTGAAATCTTTACCCATTTTAATTTGTAGCTGAGTGAATAATAAGTCCTAAGTTTGGTTGTCTTGCATTGATTATTTTGGTTAATTTGATTGGCTCATTTAGATCATTTTTTATGTTTGTTACTACTATCCCAAAATTATTTAGATTGTCGTTTGACTGAGAAGTATCTGTTTCCAGCGGAGTTTCTTTGTTCAATTCTTACGAATTTGTTTCTTTGTTCTCCCTCAGATTGCCTGTGTTTGAAGCTTTGACTTCTTTCACAGTTTGCTCCTCAAGCTTTTCCTTTACGTATGATTTATTCGAGTTCTGATTACAATTATCTCTATTCTCAGGACCATTATTGTTTGGTTACTCTATAATGGAAAGATTTAAGGGTGATTTAGGTAAGGATGATGTAGAGGAGAAATAGCTTCTTGTATCTAATAATTCATTGATCAAGGATTCGTCCCTAGAAGGAGTAGATGCTGGAGATATACTGTATGATTCCCTTGAGGAGATACTGTCCTCTTCCACAACCATATCCAGTCCAAGGTTCTACTTTAATTCCGTACATCCCTGCATATTGATCTCTTCGACTTTTTTGTCTTTATTTACAGATTGTGTGTTTACTTCTGTTTGCTTCAGTGATCTTCCTTTTTGAATTAGTTTTCTTGGATTTAGGATTATTTTCTTGTGAGTTTCCCTTATTTCTTGCTTTTTTCTGGAGATCTACTGCCTGACCTGCTTCCAGATTTTCTTCTGTTTCCTCTCATTTTTATTATTTTGATTAGGTAAGAGTATGGATAATAGATTGGAAAGAGGTAGGAAGTGTGAAAGGATATAAGATGTAATGTGTTTCAATATACCTTCTTTCGCATTATGGTATCTACTACTCTTTTGGCACTTAAAACGACCTTATATCTGGATTTACCTCGCCTAAATACCGACTTTAAGTATAAATTATTGAAGTTTAATTTACGTTATAATGCCTATTCACGAATTTGTCCCTTAAACGGCCTTATTTTGTAACACCGACCTTACTTTATTCTACATAATATTTAGTATATTTAAATATTAATTAAATCTCCGTTTCTTTATTTGTTTAGATGGGAATCTAAACCTGTTTATTTAGTTACCCCTAACGTGAAATTGCATTTGTGATTTCGTTTTAACTTTATTTTATGTGAAATTGTTCTCGGTCTCTGTAAAATAAATACCTTTTTGAATACTTTATAACCAATTTCGTTTCTGAAAATACATTATTAAATTTAACCATGAGTTAAATTATTCGAATCACTTTTACCAGAAAAATAACAAAGTATCACACTTTTCGCGACATAGCTAAAGAATCTGCTGCTGGAATTTACTGGCTAAATTATTATTTAGCAATGCCAACAAAGAATGATGAATGTTTAACTATTAATAAATTGCTAAGGATATATATTTTTAAAAAATGGTTTAACCCAAGGAGACAAGTCTTCGGGAAAAGACAAGTATAGTGTCAAATTTTAATATATGTTTTAATAGTAGAACTTCAAACTATGTTTACCTATAACATGTTTAAGATGCCTGATAATCAATATTTCCATTAGATACTTATTGGAGTAAAAAAATGAATATGAGAAAGGACAGTTATGTTAGTAGCTCATCCTCTACCTTTTTAATACAGTACATGCTAAAGTGCAAGGAATTTTATATTTGGTTACTAGACGGACAGGCTCATGCATAATCAACAGAAGGTAACTCTTCTGAAGAAGATCGGCAACAATTTCTTCTAAAAGGCATATTCAGTATTTTTTTTTTACATTTTACAGCAAATGAAATGTTAAGCTTTGCTTCTTTAATAAACTGAATGTATCTTAATTCTATTTCATCTGTCATAATCACCGTACAAGAATCTGTTCTTATAATTTGATAAGAGGCACGATACTTTAAAGCGATAAATATTATTATTATTCTGTTTTCCTTCAATAAAACTCTCCATTGACCTTAGCTGAAAGTGAAGTTTATAGGTGTCATTGCGGGGGCCTCGAGTCTTTTTTAGAAGTTGTGGTGTACATTTACAATAGGTAATAAGTTCACTTGTTTATTTTCGTACATGATTGCTATTTCATACACAGATCATGATAAAAATCAAAAGTGTCTCCTTGGGACATTTTAAAACGGAACCAAACTTTAATTTCCCTAACAAATATGCTAAGAAAACAGTCCTTCTATTTTAAGATACTCGTTGCACTTAAGTTTGATTGGGCGGCTTTGTTGCGTCTAGTTCCGAGTTTCAACCATGTTCGGCCGCATAGAACAAAGTTGTTCTTAGCTGAATTATATAAAAGCTCATAACCTGCTTCAGGGCTGGAAACTAATTCAATACCTGTGTTGTCTCTCAATCACAACAGGGGTTTATAATGAATTTGACCAATACCATTCTTAGTTTCACATGAACGGTAAAGTTAAAAGGAAGGCAGAATTGTTGTTGCGAAGTCTAAATATATAAAATATCATTCGTTTCATTCTCCTTATGCACGGAAAAAAGTTTATGATAGGATTCAATATCGAAAGTTATACAAGGTAGGACTAGTTAACCCTCTCTACAGTCACCTGATATAGTACGTTCTTAGTAAACTGTTGAGTTCTATTTTAACGAAAATTACTTGGAGAACAGAATAAATTCATTAGCAACTTTGTAGCATATTCTAGGCTAATGTAAATTAACCCAAGTGAGAACCTCATACGAAGGGTTAGTTTGTTTTAAAACTTTATTTAGCAAACATTCCATCTACTAAAGAAACACCTTATCTCTTCATTAGGAACAGTTAGCCACCACTCGTATCAGTCGAACTCGCTAGTACAGTAGGTGACAAAAGAACAAATTATAATAAAGTCCCGCCTTGTAGAAGACAGAATGCATCGACCAACTTAAGGAGCGTAAGCACAATTTCCAGAGTGTGCCTATGATGAGCTCATTCCTGATAGAAAAGATAACTGAGAGAGAAGAGGTGAACTCTTGCCCAGAACGAATAACACACTAAGTCAAAGTTAGCATCACCATTCATTTAGAACCATAGTGACTTGATAAAAACAACCTTTCACAGCCATGTGAACATGAACGTAACATATCATAGAATCTTGTTAGAATTGCTGCTGGACGGCAGCCTTTTTATTAATATAAAAACAACCACCAATAAAACATATTCTTCTTTTTACAAAAGACAATACTTGCTTATTTTCCACATATAAAAAAGATCATACTGAGTTTCGTCATCATCTTCTATTTTATCTCGAGCGGAACGACAACTTAAATTAAGCTCGCAACTCTAACTTTTCAGGAGCAACACTACTACTCCTCTTGCCTTTTTTTAATAGTTGTATCGTTTGGGAACACTTTTAATTCTAGTGGAACGTCTTAGTACGCTCTGTTCCTCTGTACCTACATTTTGTTCGGGTTGGATTGGGATATTGTTTTCCTTGGAAATTGTGGTCCACGACCAGTCCTTCTCTGCCAAGTCCTCCCAGGAGTATTTATTCCTTTGTGTCTTGCAATCCAACATGTGATGGCTGTGATACAACCGGAGATCGCCATTAACTTCCACTAAAAATGTATTTCTTCCCCTTTGGTGAATTATCTTACCGGGTACAAACTTAGGTGAATTTGATCTATGATTGATTACCCAGACGTATGGCGAAGCTGAAGAACTCGTGGAAACTGAAACGGGTTCCTTACTATCTGAGTTACATTAATTATACCAGTGTCTAGCGGTATAATTAAATATCTTAGACCATGGTGACAAACGCGTTCTCCTATCTTTTACTAACTTCAAAGTATACGTTATCTTTTCCAACCACTCAGATGCTAATGCTTCTGTACGCTGTCTATTATTCTCCAAATACTTTTTCTCTAATAGATTCTTTATGGTTTGTACTCCTTTATCAGCCAATCCATTACTGGCGGGGTGATAAGGCGGGGTGATTAATAACTTAATATTCCGGCTGTCGCAATATTGCTTATACTTAGCTGACGAGAATGGTGGCCCGTTATCTGAAACCATCACCTTCGGATAACCATAGGTACGAAATATTCCTTCTATGCACGATATATTATCTTCAAAAGCAGTTGACTTAACTATCCAAGCTATTAATATATTAGAAAAACTGTCAACCAATACCAAAATGCATAACCCCTTCCAGAAACAATGATCTAGATGTACCCTTTTCATAGGTTTCGAAGATTTAGGCCAATGCTGAAAATTTACTCTATTTGGTTTGTTGGACATTGACTTACAAGGCGTACAGACTTCGATCCAATCTTTTATATCTTGATTTATTCCTGGCCACCAAGCCATAGATTTAGTCCAAAGGATAAGTTTCTGAGATCCCACGTGAAGTTCATGTAATCTATCAATATACTCTTTCCCTAACCTTGGAGGTATAACCATTCTATTACCACAAAATATTATCTTACCATCAAGCAATAATTGCCATCTTTTCGCAAAATATGCCCTCATTTCTGGAACGTCCAATTCTAAAGGGAGCTTATCTGGCCAATCATTCGTTATGTTCTAGAGACTTTTTGTAACAATTTATCGTTTATTGTAGCTACTTCTACCTGAGAAGACAGTTAAGGTTGTTCAAAAATGCCGGCCACATACTGGGCGGACATCTGCGCATCTCCGGTTTCTTCAGACAGAGGCAACTGAGACAAACAATCAGCTACATCCACCCTTTTAGAATATATTATATCATAATCATAAGATGACAGAAACAGACCCCATCTTTGCAGCCTAGGAGTTGCAGTATTGGGGATCTCACCGTGTGAGGAAATCATTTTGACTGGTATTGAGTCTGTTATTATAGTGAACTTGCGTCCGTAGACATATTTATGATATTTCTTTAAGACGAAAACTACGGCCAATGCTTCGCGCTCGAATTGTGCATACTTGGCCTCAGCCTCAGTTAAAGTTGCTGATGCACAACAGACAGTGACTAGCTTGCTATTCACTTTATTATACAGAACCGCTCCTACTCCTCTTTCACATGCATCGGTCATTATTACAATCTCTGCGCTGACATCAAAAGGTTGTAGAACTTGTGCTTGTAGAAGAGCTGTCTTAGCCTGTTCAAACTCTTTTTGTTAAACCTCTGTCCACTGCCATAAAGTTCTTTTTTAGCAATTTATAAAGTGCAGGTATCTTAGCAGAAAAATTTGGTAAATGACGATGATAAAATTGTATCATGACTAAAAAGGATTTGAGTTCTGTAGTGTTCGTAGGGTTAGGACACTTCACTATTGGTTCTATTTTAGCTTGAGAAATCATTATTCCTTTATCACTGATCTCATGTCCTAAATATGATATATGTTTCTTAAACCATTGACTCTTTTCCCATCTTACCTTTCCATTATGATTGCGGAATCGATCCAACACTTTTAATAATATATCATAACACTGTTGTTCACTTTCAGCAAACATCAACACATCATCCAAATAACATGTGAAGTGTTCTATTCCAAACAGCAATTGATCCATGAACTTCTGAAATACCTGTGCCGAACTATGAAGTACAAATGGCAATCGTTTCTGAATGAATAGTCCGTATTGTGTATTAATTCCTAAGAATTTTTGTGACTGCTCATGTACTTCCAATTGTAGATAAGCTTGCCTCAAATCCAATGAGATGAAACATTTAGCACCTAATAATTTGTTTAAAATATCGTCTATTCTCGGAAGTTGATATACAACCTTTTCCGTTACCTTATTCAAAGTAGCTTTTAAATCCATGCATAAACGGACATCTCCATTTTTCTTTTTAACAGTCACCATAGGGGTTGCCCAATCTGAGTAGTTCACCCGTTCTAACCCAATTACAGCCAACAGAGTGCAAGCCTTTTTGTCATTGATTATATCATTAGCTTTACAAAATGCATCAAATCTATAAATATGTTTTGATATTTCCTCGATTTATATCGAAAGTATCGAATGAACCCATCATTTTAGCAATCTCTGAAAATTCCTTCAAGAATGCGCCAGTTGTTGTGTTCTATTTTAAGGAAAATTACTTGGACAACAGAATAAATTCAATAGCAACGTTGTAGCATAATCTAGGCTAATGTAAATTAACCCAAGTGAGAACCTCATACGAAGGGTTAGTTTGTTTTAAAACTTTATTTAGCAAACATTCCATCTACTAAAGAAACACCTTATCTCTTCATTAGGAACAGTTAGCCACCACTCGTATCAGTCGAACTCGCTAGTACAGTAGGTGACAAAAAAACAAATGATAATAAAGTCCCGCCTTGTAGAAGACAGAATGCATCGACCAACTTAAGGAGCGTAAGCACAATTTCCAGAGTGTGCATATGATGAGCTCATTTCTGATGGAAAAGATAACTGAGAGACAAGAAGTAAACTCTTGCCCAGAACGAATAACACACTAAGCCAAAGTTAGCATCACCATTCATTTAGAACCATAGTGACTTGATAAAAACAACCTTTCATAGCCATGTGAACATGCACGTAACATATCATAGAATCTTGTTAGAATTGCTGCTGGACGGCAGCCTTTTTATTAATCCAAAAACAACCACCAATAAAACATATTCTTCTTTTTACAAACGACAACACTTGCTTAGTTTCCACATATAAAAAAGATCATACTGATTTTCGTCATCATCTTCTATTTTATCTCGAGCGGAACGACAGCTTAAATTAAGCTCGCAACTCTAACTTTTCAGGCGCAGCATAAACAAAACACGAAATTTAGTTTCAAAACACGTTCCATAATTTAAGCAATTTAATTTTGATGTTCGAACATTCAACCACCCGAGTATTTCACATTTGTAGATGTAAACCAAAATATGTTCATGAAGTTCGAAATTGAGTCGTAAATAAAATATTTTGCATTCACTGTTATTATATTCTTACCATCGGTCCAAGTTATACTAAAGTGCTTAATGGAATATAAAAGAAATGATTCGTTGATTACTAGACATTAATAATTTGTTAAGATTCTACTTTCAGTAATTACATCAACTTATATCCGCTCTGTAATTTGCATCTTATAATATACATATTTTCTGGCAACATAAAGTTAAATCATGTTTCACAAAACACTTGCGTAAGTTGAATAATTGCTCGTCGAACAGTTCGGATGGAATATTACACTTTCTATACGGTAGAATATACTGTACACATGACACTACATCACTATTTATTGTCTTTACTTCAAAATGTTATTCAAGTTTTTTATTCCCGCTTAATATTGTTTTCTAAAATTTTGCTGCGTGCACCATCTAGAATTTAAAGCAATAAGAACAACATATATTTCAAAAAATTGTCAATACTAAGTTTACTTAATTTAACACAATCGAATATACACAGTGGCGGCTCGTAGTCTAACTAGTAAGCAAATTGCACCTTCCTCTTTCTTTCCACATAACTCTATTCCTATCCTCATCCTTGTAGCTCCTGAAAACCGCAAGATTTCTACCTGGATTTTTAGGACTGGCTAATTGACTCATAATCGCACATCTAACTTATTTCCAGTTAATACATAAATATTGAGAAATTAAGTGGTCAAATTGTGTACCGACACTAGCAAACACCCACATGTAGACGACCATAAAATAATCCCAGCATTAGACGATGACTCTGGGATTACAAAGAATTATGATCAAATACTAGAGTGAGTGTCAAAAAAGTTGTTGTAGTAGCAAAGTTGTTGATTTTATCTAACAAAAGGTGTTATTCTTCTACTACAGGTATAACACGAAAAGGAGTACGTGATTGGTATGTGAACTACTTCGCATGATAGTCTATAGTGTATTACAAAATCATGAATTGAGGAGGAACAAGTAAATGACCAGCTAACAATAGAAATTAGAACACTACAATCTTCCAATTTGAAAAAGGAAGAACGCAACAAACTAACAGAAAACACCATTTGCAAGTAATTATACATACAATTGCAGAGATTTGAACTGAGTCTCTCTACTTCCTTTGGAGGATATGGTACACTCCTTCGGAACGTGGTCTTATTGATGAAGGGTGATTTTAAGAGCACATATCCGATCGTAATGTTAGAAAGATGTAATGAAAAGAACACCAGTGACGAAACTAATATATCATAGACTTACAGGCGAAGGGGGATAACTATTCCCATATTTCTGACTTCTTTGAAAGAAGGAAGATACTAGGGTTTGCAAACAAGACATTTACTTGCCTAAACTATAAACGATAATACAGAGTGCTGAATGTACAATGATAATGCAAGCATAGCATTCTCAAACGGCTAGAGAGTAACTTTTCCAATAAAATAATGTAGAGGTTTCTTAAGATACAAGGATAAATTAGGATTTATATGTGTCATAATCCCACATAAAAACGTTATTGATGAATTCGAGAACTACCAAACTTAATACATTTATAAAGTTATTTATTTATGCAGTAAGGAGCGAATGAAGGCTACCTACAATAGGTTTATACAAGCACTAACTAGGATCGTACTTCATATTCAATTATATAGCACAACTTCCGAGACAAATAAGAGGAAAAACATCCATGGCCTAGATAATATTTGCTGTCTACACATTAGCAAATAATAAGGACGAAATGCTTGTCAAGGTGCATGGATGTTAAGTGTAGAACTTGATCTGGTTCTTTATCGATAACTTGTAGGGATAGATATTCACTGGGAAACGTATGCTAGTGTTGTAAGACATTGCAGCAAAATTTTTATATATTTGCGAATGTCATTGAACAAAAGGAAAGAAAAAAAGTGACGTGTTTGTCCTCCTTTAGTTCCTAGATGACCTCTAGGTTACTATGCTTGCTCAAAATGCGCTGTTTTACTGTATCAATCCGGGTTTATGTGCGCCACCTATAGCCGTCTGTCAAGTCATATCGATGAAAGCATAATTAAAGTGACGCTCTTTTTCTATATTTTTCTTCCAGGTCATAGACGATTGTTAACTTGAATCAAGAACATAACGATAAATAAAATCGATTCATCATCCTTAATCAACTTCCGAGATTCTACGAACATATTTATGAAATTAGGACATAGTCTTCATATTTCATTTCAAATAGTAATTTTCGTACTTTTCTTATTGTGTTGTTCGCAGAAGCAGATAACGGTAGACATAACCTGCAGAATTAGGAACATAGAACAGAATGAATAATGGGAAACGTACACTGGAACTTGAGAAAAATTGCTTTTTTCAATCAATATTATAAAGTAGCAAGTAATAATTGCACATACTGCTAGCCCAGAGTAATATGTTAATCTTCCAAATCAAAGTACAGGGTAAGTCAAAATGATGTACCTGATTTCATAAATTTATTTTGTGAAATATAATGAACATATCTTAATGTGAGCTACGCTCAGGGAAAGGCAAAAGTTCAAAGTTTAGTTGAGTTTAGTTTATGTCCCGCGTGGTTGCATTGTCTACCGCTACGCGGCGCTGGAAGCAGTTAACGAAAATGGCGCTGACTGGAGAGCAGAAATCGTTCTGTGTGCTGGATTACCATGTAAACAACTCTGTGATGAGTGTTCAACGGCATTTCCGTACCAAGTATGGCAGAGACCCACGTACTGGAAAAACCATTCGTACGTGGTATGAAAAATTCAGAGATACGGGCTGCATCTGTAAACGAAAATCGACTGGCCGTCCTTCAGCTGAGGAAGAGACAGTGGAACGTGTTCGCGCCAGTTTTGTGCGGAGTCCACAGAAGTCTACTTACCGGGCAGCGAGGGAACTTGAAATGCCACAGAAAACTGTATGGCGAATTCTGCGGAAACGTTTACAAATGAAATCCTATCGCTTGCAACTGCTACAAGCCTTAAGAGACACTGATTATGCTGCTCGAGCGTCTTTCTGTGCTGATTTTCTCACGTTAATGGAAGAGGATGGGTTCGCCGAAAGATTACGTTACAGTGATGAAGCGGTGTTTCACCTTTCTGGGAATGTGAATAGACGCAACGTAAGGATCTGGGGAACTGATAATCCCCACGCAGTTGTGGAACACCAACGCGATTCACCCAAGGTGAATGTATTTTGTGCCATTTCCCCTGAAAAGATTTATGGGCCCTTTTTCTTCCTTGAACCTACTGTGACAGGACATGTTTTTCTTGATATGCTGCAACAATGGCTCCTTCCACAGCTCGAAGAGGATAGTGCAGATTTCATTCTTCAATTGGATGGTGACCCTCCGCATTACCATGGCAGCGTTCGGGATCATCTCAATGAGGCATTGCCACAGCGCTGGATAGGCCGTGCATCTCAGGAGGATCGAGTTCTCATTCGTTGGCCACCTCGTTCCCCCGATCTGACCCCGTGTGATTTCTTTTTGTGGGGTTTCATAAAGGATCGTGTTTACGTACCACCACTTCCAACAACATTGGGTGACCTTCGCGCCCGCATCACAGCAGCCATTGCAGAGATTGACCGTGACACACTACACAAGGTTTGGCAGGAGATAGACTATCGGCTTGATGTGTGTCGTGTTACGCGAGGTGCTCACATAGAGCACTTGTGATGTGACTGAAAAAAAACTTTGAGAGTTACCCTTCTTACCACATGTATTACATCCAAATATGTTCATTATATTTCACAAAATAAATTTATGAAATCGGGTACATCATTTTGACTTACCCTGTATTTACAAGTACATCAATCAATTTTCTATTTACTGAAAAAAGCAAAAGTAATGATCCTTCTTATGTCGCTCTGAATATGCAACAGAAACTAAAGTTTGAATGGTATACACCGCATTTGCGTCTCGCCGCTAAAGTAATACTAAGGGCCCGCAGGGCCACCGTAGCTGCACTTCTAGCTCTGATAAGCTACTTTCGTCCTTCGAGTTAATTTGAAATTGTTTAGAAAAATTGTTAGATTTATGTTTGAAATGAACCGCATTTGCGTTTCAGCGTCACAATTCTAAAAGAAGGGGTCTGTCTTTAAATCGTTAACGAAATACTTTACTCTAAATGCAATTATGTTGTTTCGTTTTCATCAGATGAATTTTGACGAAAGCGATTTCCACGAAACCTTTATCATTAAGAAAGTGTGTAAAACAAGGACAGTCTTGTGTTCAACAAACAACAACATGGTTTTATTAATTTAATTGCAAGCAGCGCTATCTGCTGGCCTATATTGAGTTTTCATTCACTAAACTACGACCGAGCAATGCTGCGGATTTATGCATTTCATAGGATGCATTCTTCTTATTCGTTTTAATATCTAATGGTGTTAGGTTATCGTGTATTTCGTGACACAAGTAAACAAAATTCTTTGGATGATAAATAAAACATGATCAACAGTTTTACGCGTGAAGATGAGCAAATTGGCGTGCCTTGTATTATGTGCGCGTATCGAAAAATTATTCCCAAAACAATTTCAAGTACTAGCAATATGTTATAGAAGCTAGTCTTAATCATGAGACATTAACAACACTGAGAGGATATACAAACAAATTTAAGATGTGTTTCGCTGAAACACTGAAATATGTGAGTGAACATGTTCCTAGACGTGTCAGTGATGGAGTGACCTTGAAAAAATAGGTAGATAGTTACAAGTCTGAAGGATACATTAAATAATGATGAAAGCCATACTCTTATAGCTATAACTAACACATATACGGTAGAATGTAGATTTTAGCTTTACCAATTAGTTTCAAGTATGTAACATCAAGAACAAAACTCATCTATAGCCGATATGCAGAAAATTACAGTAACTTAAAAATCCTTAAATACTATAGAGATTTAACATAATGTAACTGAAGATTAGACTGTAATGATTATGTAAGACTCATTATGTAATGCAATGACAATGATTATGTAGTGGCGGTAAGACTCTAAAGCTTATGGAAGAAAACTAACTAAACTTTAATCTAATCGTATGAACAAAGGATTATTATTTACTTGAAATAATTTTATATATGTATTTTTTTGTATTTCCTGTTAAGTGCAAGATCAGTTATCACTCGTCATGTAAAAGCTAACTAGATTTTGGATTTCAATACATCAAAATTATATCTAGTCTAGAAGAATAGATTTAGTGAGTCTGATTGCTTTACAAAGATAGGTTCTAGTTGATAGTCGCAATAAGTAAAGATACAATGAATGATGTGACATCTATATATCTAATTGAATACTAAACTATTATTTGTATAAAAAGTATAATAGTTGAGTTTTAAAGTATAGCGTTTTGTATAGTATTACACCATTACCTGTATAAAAACTATACAGAAAGTCAAAGATAGCAAAAATTTGGAACTGATAATGGTGAAACAGTACTAACCATTAATATAATTTTTATGGTTAAATATTACTCTCATACTCACCTTTCATAATCCATAAGCTAAAACTTACACGATTGAATTTACTGGTTAATTAACAAATAGTTAATTATTATTTGAACTATGAAATTATTCATAGTTCAGTATCCGTGCTAAGAAGAAACCTGGAAAGTCAATAATTAGTAATCAAATGCACTTGTAACATTTCTTCAGAATTCATGTTCTTACAAACCAAAAGAATACAAATGATACATATGTTATCAGTTTCGTTGGTATACTTTCTTGCTTCCAGACAAAGTTGACATCTTCCTCTCATCCTACTTTGCTGCCTTGAAGATAAAATTCGTGGAATGTGCGTACTTTCTCCAATGCTTTGTACAGCAAATATAATATTTATACAGACCGTTAGAACATACATATCTACAAGTAGACTATATTAATCCATCCGTTCAAAAACTATTTTCTCTTCAGTTATAGTACAGTTTAACACACTCCTGTTAAATGCAGATTTGATATATATTTAGAGAGATATAGGTGGAATATGGAAATTTAAGGACTAAGGAATTTTAAGATATAAATCCTGAGGTTAACAAAGAAAAAACAGAAACACGCAGTCATCGCCATATTTTCTTAAAATGCACTAGCTCCCTTCTTTGCCTTTATTTTACAGAAAAACATCCCCATAATCTAAATCTGTCTTAATTAATCTATTTCAAAATTGCATGAATGATGCCATTAACGATAGACATTCGTTGACCAAAAGGTTGATATTATGTGTAAGCAGACGTTTTGTAATCCAGACTCTCCATCGCGTAGATTTTCTTCAGACAATATTGTATTTTCAACATTTAAACAATCATGCACTGAGATCGTTTTTTCTCTTGTCGACATTTTTCTTGTTCCAATGGTTCGTGCTATAAACTGACACTGCACTGTATACACAAAAACGTGCAACCTTCTAGCACTTTACTAGCAACACTGGGTCCACACCTTCACACCCAGGAACACGTGACGCAATGAAATTGCACACTGCCTGTTTGGTGTGATTGAAAATTCCAGTAATGAGTCGTGTATTACAGATCTATAGGATATATTTAATAATGAATTAAGGACGGACTTTTGGCTATGCATTGTACATATACGAAAATATTGTAGACTTGTATATTATCAAATAAGTTAAATTATCTAACACTAAAGCGAGGACTCAACCAAAAATTAGGTATTAGAGACTCTTTGGGTATTGCTATGAAAAGAATCCTCAAACTCGATAATATAATATAATGATTACATACATGTAGAAGGCGTAATCCAAAGCTTGTAGAAGGAAACAAAAATTTAATTCCAATGCTATATTTCGTCCAAAATAAACTTAATAAAATATCTGGATGAATAAACAGGCAGAGTTTTATCTAAGAGAAACTGTTAGGTAATATTATGTACTAATATTAGAGTATTTCGTTTTAAAAAATGTATATTAACGACACTGCTATCTGCTGACCAACTCTGAAACTACATTTTGATCCCGGACAATATGAATATTGTAAATATGTAGAATTGTTATTAATTTATTTCCAACTAATTTCTGGCTGTGCATTATTGACGGTTATTATTATTATGTAAAGCTAGGAATTATCCTTTTTTATGATAATGGAATTAATAATTCATTTTCCGTATTTGATGTGCAAAATTTGTTTCGCAAGAAATCCTATAATAAGTAAACAACATAGGTGTGTAATTGTTTAACTCACATCCGAAAAAAATAAATGTTAGTTTATTTCTTTGTTTTTCTGTGATACTATTAACTATTAGACCATCCATTCTGAAGTGATAGAAGTATTCATTACAGAGCAGGACAAATTTAATTATTACTGAAATTTTAAAGCCATATTTTTTTCCTCGTGAGCGGCACACATGCATACTTAGAATTATCATTCGACTCTCACACAAAGCGAAACGACGGGATTGTGGCCTTAAATTATGTGTTTACCAAGGTATTTCCACTGTTCTATCCCTCAGCGAACAAAAGATGCACATAAATATAAGTTAATTCATATGTTTCAATTCTCACTTAGTAACTTTGCGACTACTGACGTTAGTTTAATTTTCAAACCTATGTTAATCAAAATATTAGTATCTGTAGTGTATGTTTTAACATTCTACGCCCATAGAGATACATTACTTCTTTCGACACACAATATTAGTGAATCTTGTAGAAGATTTAAATACAACATTTTTACAAATTTCATACAGAAGTAATCAGCGAACTTAAGATGTTTCATCAGTTACATTAATGGTTGATTCAATTTTAATCAGGATTTTGGACTTCTCCTTTCCTTTCAAAGTTTCGTCAATTGTAGGAAAAAAGATAATTATTTAATACCTAAACATCGAATTTTATCACTTTTCCTATACGCTACTGAAGAAGGCTAGTCTTACTAATATTTTAAACATAAATTTACTGTGCATCTTTCACTGGTTTTCTATGTTTTTTTCCATATTTGTGATGTTTGCATACTTGTGTGGATATGTTAAATTAATGTGATTAAAATAGTGAAAATCTGAGAAGGAAATTGTGAAAATGCGATTGGTATTATTTCATTTTCAAAGAACCAAGCACAGCATAAAATGCCACGCTTGAAAATTTTAATATCACGTGATTGGAAACAAACGAATCTAACAGGTTAGTGTACTGAAATCTCATGTAAATTCCTTACACAGTCGTTAGCTCAGTTGTAAACATTGAGAAAATACATTTGGAAATTCCCATAGACGTTTAGTGTTAACTCTTATACCAAAACCTGTTACATGAAAAATGTACACAGAAATTGGTTGCATTCACGAATATATGTATACTTTTTTACTGGCTTCGAAGAAGTGTCTTTACTCACTGGTAAATCTATGTGAGCTGAATAATTTATTTTCTTAAATAATATGATACAATTCAAGCGTATAATTGGTTCATATTAGCATATTTTGGGTAAGAGCTAACAGTAAACGAGGGATAGTAGTATTGTAGGGAAAGTAAGAAAAGTAGCTATTCAGTTCGACAATTTGTGCAGTACATTTAGTTTTAAAAGGAGTGATGAGGGACACAACTGCAACAGAAATATTATGAATAGACGATACTATAAAGTCTACCATCTGATTCCATATGATAATATCTGAAATCACACGAAATGTAACATGATGCCTTACGAAATGTGACATACAGCGTATTAGATGTTGTTTCAGATATTCCAAATGCTCTCCCTAGATAGGACTTAGTGCTTATCTGTCTGATTTCTTGTAAAGGTAATTCCCGTTCTGCTCCTTCCTCAGTGACTCTCTGAATTTAAAACACTGAAATTCACCAATGGAATTCGCACTAAACTAATGATGTGCAAAACCACATTTGGTTTGTAATTTAATTATAAACTTTGTCTCCTTTGAAATATGCTTTGACGTATGCAATACATTCGTGTGTGTTCCTTAGGAATATCGTTTATGAGAAATTAATAATTAATTATGAAAAATGTTAACAAATGCGTTCTCTGACTGAAATAAAAGATGAAATATCCGCAGTAATGGAAAGAAAGGCGTGCTAGGAAGAGAGGAAGGAGAAGCCTGAGACAGATACTCAATATTCTTAGATGTGTTTCCGATATCTGCTGGTGCGGTATAAATGCTGTTATTCATTTCGACTTTTCTGATATCACTTCTTCTGAAGGATGCTGCAGCAAGAATAATGTTTGTTTTATCTTCATCAATGTCTGTATGTTTCATATCGTGATATTCTTTTTACAGTGCTTCTGCTGTTGTTCTTCGAAAAGTATCAGTATATGTTTCTTCGGTGCAAGGAACAAGAACAGTATGTTTCAATTGTGTCAAATATGTATACTAAAAGCTTGGTGCTGATCGTCGAACTGAATGGATGTAGTAAATATTTAATTTTCAAAATTGATCAGCAATACTGTCAACTGTGGGATCTGAAGTACCTCTATGACGCGTCTCAATATGTAAATACAATGTTCGCTCCTTATATATTCAACGATATGTAAGCAACTCAATTTTTAATTTTCAAAATTGGCTGGCAACACTGACAACTGGAAATATCCACATGATCTATCCCAGTACCTAACGCACATGTCAAATTTTGTGTGTAAATCTGTGCGGATATATCCAACGGTAACAAATATGAAATCTACATTTTTAATCATTTGGTAACCCTGGCAAATGTGCCTGGAATGCCTGTATGGTCTCTCGCAGTACCTAATGAGCAAATATGTCAAATTTAGTGTAGATCAATGAGCACGTGTAGAATTGAATTAATAAAGGCATTTCTATAAGTTGAATAATAAAATAGGATGGCAACACTGACGGGGTGTTTGAGTTCGGGGAATTCCAAAACTTTATTCTATTCTATTGTATTTTTAAGCTAAGTTTGGGGCAGATACGGCATGATTTTTTTTAAAAGTGATTTTAAAAAAAGTTGGCAACACTGAGAACTGGCCAACCCAGAAAATCTTAAATATACCAAAAAGTACTTTTAATCTAGGGTTTAACTAATGTTGTATTTTTTCTTAATTACCTATATGAAAGTAATTCTTTCTTAAAGAGACATTAGCAGTATTACAAATTGCTAGTCTGAAAAAAAGGAAATTAAAAAAACGAAGGCTTACGTTTTTTTTTAATATTAAACACGGAAGGTTTAGAAAAAACAAACGTTTTTTTATTTATATCAAGAAAAAGCACTCACCGAGTAGCCGTACATTAGTTGATAGGGTATTAGATTCCCTTTCGGAAAGTCGTTGGGTTGATCCTGCATCCGACCATCCCGATTGAAGATTTTTCCTGTCACACCAGCCAAATGCCGAGAGGATGTCTTTAACTTAGGAACTGGCTTTAACTTTTTTTCGTATCCTTTCCCCTACCATACGCAGCCCTAAACCATAGAGAACTAAATGTCATAAGTAAATTCAATTTAATGTAATAGCATCACACACGGGCCACGAATAGGGTCCTGTTTCACAGAAACTTCAATTTATACGGCATGCGCAGCATCTTAAGGCTATAGTTTTTCACAAGAATTGTTAGCGATTGTCCGTAGTCTTACTTCAAGTGGTTATCCCAGTATTCTCCTGCTTGACTGATGCATGGATGCCTCGGAACGACGTGCTCCATAGTCTGATCCTAAGTTGAACCACAGCTTTAATAGGTTAGAGCACACTGATGCACAGCTCGTGCGTATGAAACTTTTCATGTGGCGAAAATCGTGAACATTTAAAATTCCTCTTGCAATTGCTCCTGACATTATTACACGAATGAGCATCATTGATTTTCCCCTTTCTTCGTCAGAAGATATTCCTCAATAAATGAAACATACTATTACAATCTCACTTACATTCTTTGTTTTTTCGATAATTTTAAGATTTTTTTTTTTTTATTCTCAATGTTCCTCTGTTTTTAAACTTACAGTTATGGACAAGACAGTCATCTATGGCATAAATTTTGTAATTTCCTTTATTTCAGCAGGCGAGGTTCAGCTAATAGCTGTTCTTCCACCTAACCCTTGTCAAAAACATACAATAAAAATACGCATACAATAATTAAAAACACACACAAATACAAAATATAAAAAAGACCGAATTAAAAAAAGCATATGTGAAAAGTGCCTTAGTTCAATACCATGTTCAAAAACATATGGAAGTTAAATATTCAATGATAATGCGTATATAATAATTAAAACAAACACACATACACACACACAGTACAAAATAGAGAAAAAGACAAAAAATAACAAAAAAAAAGAAGGTACATGAAAGTGCCTTCCTTACACAAAACTATAAAGTAAATGTTACTGGTAGAAGAGCATAGTCGTTGCTGATTGAGTAAATATTCACTTAAAAGAGTTTTGAATTCATGTGAATAAATATGTCACGTTTTAGTTAACACTTTTTCAGTCAGAGGGAACAAGGTAGTAATCAACGCGCTATGTCCATATTCGCGTAGTGGAGCTTAAACAAATCCTTTTAAAAAAACGTCAATTTGTATGATGACAGAAGATATCGAACCTGTCTGCCTATCCAATGCCGATCTAAAGTCTGTGAGCGTAACTACAGGACTACGGAAGCTGGATATGCTTTATTTCTTGCTATTCTACAAAGCAGATTAATACTCAATCAGTTACTTCATGTTATCAATTTCCATTAATTAAGCATTATCCAATCTCAACGAAATCAAAGGAATTCTTTGTTAGTTTCAGAGTATTACAAAAATTTTCGAATTAGAGAATGCCAAAGTTGTCTTGAATCACTTAAATTTCAAGAAAGAGAATTTCTGCGCATCCTAGTTTGTTTCGTTTGAAACATAAAATGTTGCTTCAGTTTTGTGTACTCAAAAGTCGCGTCATGAGTCGCCACTGCCATTTTTTTTTTAAAAAAAATACATACTTACTTTACTCCTACTCTATGGCTTACGGAATTCGCAAGTTCATCGCCGTAGTAAAAAACGTTCGCCATCGGGATCTATCCTCGGCAAGATCAAGCCAGTTCTCATCACAAAACCGAATTTATGTAATTTATGTACACGTAATTTATGTTCATCTGCTAGGCTCGTATTCCAACTTTCGTAACCGTAAAGTATTAGGGAAGAATAACCGTTCTGTACATTTTCATTGATATTAATCGCGAGGATCTTAGTTTCTGCACCGAATAGAAACATGCGTTGCCAGATTCTAAACTACGTTTTACTTCTCCCGATACCTCTTCTTGCATGTTACATATGCTCCCAAGTATTTAAATTTGTTTACTTCCTGTGTTCTCATTCTTAATTGTTATGTACCTACTTCCGTCATTCCCTGTGTTTCGGTTTGTTAACATGTATTTTGTTTTCTCTATGTTTACCTGTGGATCTCTCATCGCACGCTTCTACTAAGACATCGGTGTTACTTTGTAGTGTCTCTATATAATTCCTTATTCAATATACATCATCCGTGTACACGAACAGTTGTTACAAACCATTCAATGTTAGTCCCTTTTTGTGCTCTCTTATTTTTAAAATCACAATTAATATATTAATATAATGTCTGTAATTCCCTTAAGCCTGGTTTGTTGTGGTGCATAGAACGTATTGTTATTGTTATTTAGTAATAATACTACTAGTAATAATAATAAACATATAATGCGAAAGATGCCGTAACATTTTCTGCACTACCCACGATCCGGAGACCACGAGCCGCCACTGAATAATACTATACTTCTACAGCATGAAGTTCTAAGACTGACTATACGTGCCACTGAACAGATTCGACGTACTCATAATCCATTTCACTACAGAACGTTCTAATCAAAACTGGTTATTCTTACAGAAAAAGATTTGCATCTGTCTCTGTAATTTCGATTTATTTCAATACCACATAAGACACAGTCATGCTAGAAGTTAAATGTAGGTTCATGAAAACGTCAAACATGTGGGATGACCACTGGTTCAGATGTTGTAATCTAAAAAGACGATTTCAAAATTACAAACTTGGCTCTACATCGTTTCTAAATACGCTGGTCTACTTGCACTGGATACACTTGCAACTGTGATGATCTTCCTCTGCTTACATAGTTTCTTGATTCCTTCACGCCTCTTTCCATTAGTGTGGATACTTCATCTTTAATTTCAGTGAAGAGAGAACACATCTGTCAACGCCGTCTATGATTAACTATTCATTTATCAGAAACACTATTCACAATTTTGTGTCGTCAGCGTAAGAATCGACTTGGCCTTGCTTGAATGTAAGATGTAGGTCAGATGAGTACAGAGAAATAAAAGTAAAGTACCTAGTATAGAGCCTTGTGGTACTCCACTCTTCATTTAGGTGGTTCAGATAATACAAGTGCTGAATTTTTGTAACATAATTGAAATTGTTTGTGACCATTCGAATTCCTAACATAATTCTTTGTTCTCTGTTTTAAAGAAGTGACCGAAACCACAAGAGAGTAAATAGACTTTGATACTTTGTAATATTTAAATTTGGATAAAAAGTACATCGTGTTGCACTGAATAAAATGTCTTTGTAAGATCAAACGGAATTAGTAATGAGATGAGTTAGTCTTAAAAGATGAGTGGATATATATCACTAACTTCCAGATTTTAATAATCTCTTGATTTTGAGTATAATAACTGTTAACGTTCGGAATTTTGAATTTATTTAAAGCTTTCTAGCATCCTTACCACAGACCAAGATACATGTTAACCTCATATTTGATATTGCTTCTCTGGTAGGCATGGTTCCTTATGCAATTCCAGTTACGGGCTAAATGTCATCTACAATCATTAGCTATGATTTTCGTAGTCTCGGAAGTTAGGTAATTTAATACGTAAATGAGTACTTTTTTAAAGGAACTGTCGAGTTATTAATGAAGCAGAACCGGGAAGAACCTAGCCGGAAACCGAATTTAATTTGCTGTGAGGCAATAAAACAGGATGGATGCCGCGGTTAGCGTAGTTGTAGTTAATTCCAGGAGGACGAAGAAGGGGGACCTCAAGGAGAAGTGGGAAGTGGCATTGATCGTTTTACTCAATGCCAATTTGGTGCCAAAAGTTTATACAGTATATAGTGTATATTTTCTCAAATTATTTATACGAGACTTAGCGTTTTATGAAAGCTAAGGCAAAATAATTAATTATCTGTTACTATTTCTTGACATGTTTTAGGGGTGTAAAGTTGTCAGTAAATGTAGACATTCAAGATGTCTCCCTCTGTCCATTTGTGAGCCTTGCCGATGTCATTCATCTTCAGCCCCAGGGTGGTAATGGTGATGCTGCTTCCCCTCACCATGATATTTTTTGTTCGGGGTTATCTTCCCTTATTCTTTGTAGATCCCTCTACTAACTGCAAGGCAGCAGTACTGGTTTTGTCGCCCCCTGGAATATTTCCGGTACCCACAATATCTGGTCGGCATTCCCCTATCCGCCACCTGGGGAGGCGTCTGGTGGGAGACCAGTAACTCTAAACCGGAAGATTATATTCTATCCTGGTTGGAAAACCGCACGGAAGGAGACCATTGGGAAGGCCGAGATGTCGTTGGAAGGACAATATTAGAAGAGATCTTCGAGAAATATGTGTTCGTGATGGAAACTGGCTTGATATTGCCCAGGATAAAATGCAGTGGCGAACGTTTGTTACTACGGCGATGTACTTGAGAGTTGCATAAGCCATAGAGTTAGTTAGTTAAGCCAAAATAATGCTCTACGGAATCTTACTGTTTATTCTAACTTTTTGCAAAAAATAATTGTGATAAACATAGTTACAAATCGAGGAGCTGCTCTATTATATTTACTTCTGTTCCTGAGAAACCGGAATCACCATCCATTTCCAGTTATTTGAATCATTTTTAGAATCGAATTACTGGAACTGGATGGTGATTTTGGTTCCTTCTTGGAAAGCATTTTTAGGTAGAAATCGAGTTTAACAGAGTACTGAGTTAAACCCGACTTTTCCTTCATTAGTGACCATGGGTGCACAGAGGTTAGGTAAGGTTATGTATCTTTACAGTATATTTAAACAAACAAACGAAACTGTAAAGATACATAACCGTACCTAACCTCCACGTTCCCACAGTCACTAATTGAGGTGCTCGGTTAAACTCGACTTCTACTAATTTTTATCGAATCTGAATTTAATATGCTATCAAAACTTTCTAAAGCGAATTTAGTTAATCACCCAGTAATGTAAAATATAATTAAAAAATAATCTTAAAATTAAAATGAAAACATTGTTAAAGGATGTAACATAATTAATAACAACACGTTGAACTCCTAACGTAGATTAATATGATAGGACAACATAGCGTCATCAACCCCCTAGATGCATATAACAATTTCCAGCATTCATGTATTTTCAGTAAACATAAAACCCTTAAATATATAGATATTAAGTCCATACTTGCTTTTCCATTTAGGATGATATAGAAACAGTTCTTTTAGATTTCGAACTGGTTCAGAGGAAGTATGTTGGTACAAGTGTATTTCTTAATAGTTCCTGCATATTACTCTTCGTTACGCGAGAAATAATAGCAGTAATTTGCTGTAAATACGTTGTATGTTCCAAAATTATAAATCGGCCTCCTTTGCAGTAGGTACCTTTGTTTTCGTGGAACGATTGTTTTTAATTTGACCTTTATATGCAAGATATAATGTCATCTTGATAATATAAATATACGATTCCTTGTTAAAAATAATGTCAATATTTTAGTCGCGATTTAGCATATCACATGATGACGGATTAGTAGTCCTTCAATAGCAATGAACTCAATATTTACTAACTAACAATGCTGATAAAATAACGAAAAAAAATTAGACTAACATTATCTACTTGAATTAAACTTTCCTGTTAACTTCGTACAATGAAACTTTGAAAAGGCATTTTAAAGGACAATTTCCATGACTATATGATCATGGCTGTAATACGTTTATGTTTCTAATTTCGAGTTCTGGCCGTTGATTCATTAAATAATATATCTCAGCAGTTCCACACGTACTCCTCCTTAACATATAATTCTGTTATCTTAGACTGATTTGAACAGGATATCTTAGACTGATTTGATATCAGATTAGAAATATAGTCTTCAAATACGCTGCTCTATTCTAAACAATATACTTTTTTGGGAGTATCTCAGGAGTATTTACTAAAATTTTGATTGTTGACATGATTGGTCATCCTTGATTGCAAGGCAGTTTAAGTATTCTTAAACTTCATTGTTATTGTTATATTTGTTTCCGATACTGCATGAAGCTTTTTCTTTCGTTGTAGTGTTTCTACCTTCACATTCTTTTCAAAATATGACCGGTCAAAGAGAGATTAGCGTAGACATGACGATATTTTACGTGTAATAATTAAATATTTTAGATTTGTATACAAAGGCTTTCAATTTCCTCACAACCAGTTGCAATTAATTATTAGCATGTTATGAGGAATATTGTCCCCAAAGTAGAAGAACGTAAAATGATTTCGTTTAAAACCGACAACTTATGTTCTTATTTTGACAGTGTACATATTTATCTCCTTCTTAAGTGTATTTTGCATCAACATTGTTACCAGTATTTAGCTGAATTATCCAATGAAGTGAATCCTGAATGCAAGACAAACATCGTTCGGGAGTGAGACGTTACAGTCAACTACCGAACTGCCGCTGATAATATGGTACATCTGGAAGCCCTAACCATCATTTCTTTAACATTATTTAACTGATCAATGGTCCTTTCTTTGTATTGCATCTGTGTGGGATATCGACGTCTCACTCAAGAATTCTTCCTGCCTGTCGACATATCGTCCCAGTGATATTTTCCTTTGCATATTATATATGGTAAACTATCCTGGAATCGCTTATTTTCTATGGGGATTCAGGTGTACATTTTTACCTACTTGAAAATTATGTAGATTTGAGTAGATAATGTTTGTCTTTTTTAAACTTTCAGTGGACAACCATATTTGTGGTTCCCTTCTGTTCGTCTCGTGACTTCAACAGACTCCAATACTATGCACTTTTTCGCATATGTCCACATAACCGTTTTTAGATTTCTGTGCCAAGACAGACATTTCAAAGTGTGCTTAAATCTTTCGGAATCATACTGTATACACAATGCACTGAAATATCCGACTGGGAACACATTTAAATAGCGGATACTTGTAAATAACGAGTTTAAATTACCCGGCAGAAGAACACGAAATCTTATTGAAGGAAACTTTCTCAATAGCGAACTCTCTTAAGAACGGACAGAAGAATATTGATGGATCTTGATTTTAAAACAAACATAGTTTATGGTCAAAAAGACGAGCATGTGATTGGCCGTCTGTACGTGCTTGTTATTAAATATTTGCAGACAAGAGTCAGCTTCTTATGACGAAGACAAATCTGAGTTTAACTTGTAGCGTCGTTCCCAGTTCAACATCGCTTAAGACTATAACAGAAATAACAATAAATGTAATAAGAACAACCAACTCAAGAAACAACAATAAGAAAATCATTAACACCGCCAAAACACAAGTGAAATCAAGAAAACGTTTGTTTGAAACTTGAAACACTCACTGTTACTCAGAATTGTCTTCTTAGCGCTGTCATAATAGCGTTGCACTGCAGGTCTGGTTTTTTTTCTGTGGAGTACTTATATCAACAGGAGGCACCTCACTGGACAATTCAATAAACAACTACAAACAACGTTGATGTAAAATACATTTAAAGAAAAGAGAGAAGATATTCATTGTTCCCACTATCCTAATAATGACATACTTTGTAAGTATCAAGCTAAATCATTGTCTCTTCGTTTAGTGGGGGGGCATATATCTTTCTGCAAGCATAAAGTATGAGAGAAACCCTTGTCGTTGATAAAGCCAATACATTTGCCTCAACAACTAAATGAAATAGGATATATCGACACCGAATGTGATGACGACGTTGGAAACACATTACTAACACTGATCCCCATCTATTTAGAAATTGAATACTAACACTAGGATCTTGATGTTGACTATTTTTCAATTTTATTTTGACTAATACGTGATGACTTTATGTAATACTTTGACTAATGCGTGTGACTTTATGTGCACTCCATGCCGCAAAGATAATTAGTTCCTAAACTCAAATTGTCAAATACCTGAACGAAAGAGAAACATTTCTGAACAAGAGAAAAAGTCAATGTTAATTATCGATGCCGTGAATAGAAAATAATTGAATAACAGCTATGAGCAACAATAGATGGATGAAATTCAAGCTCTTAGTTAGCAGTCGATACTGGTACTGAGTAATCTCGTATTGCAATAAATATATTGTGTTAATCAGAACAAAGTATAATTAATTATGCAGTCATATAATCTACTTTAGACTATAAAAAACTTCTTGGACATATACAATGAGTTCTTGTGTGCTTATAATAAAAGATGGATTTTAAAAATTCAGTAGTTTACAATAATTCATTAAAAACGTCCAAAAAATAAAATCTTATTGGCAAATCAAGATTAAAACTAACCCAGAGTTAATAGGTATATTAAGATTAGTGTTGAAATTTCATATACCGAGCGCCATCTTTCATTGTGTATGATAAATTTGTAATCCGACGAATTATACCAAATCATCGTCAGAAACGTATATGCCAATGAAACAACTGGACATCCCCACGGTCAGTTTAAAATATGAACGTAATAAAGGAAAGTAGTTAAAATCAAAAGTGTGATATTAGCTTTAAAAAATAATTTAAAGTTAAGCGATGTTTAAATACATTCAATTAATAATGTAACTAATTATTGTTTAAGCTTATTAGATATAAAGAGAGGACAAGTTTAGCTTTTATTGTCCTAAAATAGCAAAGCAATTTAATACCTTGCGAGGAGGCAGAAGATCGCTCTATGAAGATTGTAAATGATAAGTAATTCTAAGGAAAAAGTCACTAAAGTGTCCTTTTGGGAACTAATTGATCAAAAAACGCAAAAAATACAGTTCCACGACTTTTGGAAAATGCTGTCAGGGTTATCAGACCATCTCTATTAAATCCAAGAAACGTACGTTGATCAAGTTAAATTAGGATCGACGTACAAATTGTTTGAGTCCACGAAATGCTAAAATGTCATGATCAAGAAAGGAAGAAATTTTAGTATATTCTACGTTGAAGAGCCGGAGGAGAAATGTGTTTGACAGAGATCAAACAACAGCAAATCTGGTGCTGTACAAATATATTGCTTTTGTTGAACAAAAGAGGCTGTGTTCGAGTTATCATGGTAACCAATCAGTGCATAGTTTAGCAACTGGAATTCACTTCTGTGCATAATGAAAAACTTAAGTTGTAGTAATAGCCACAGCCGGCTCTAAGCCAATCGGCGCTTTGTTCCAAATATTCGATGCACCTTCATAAATAGTAATTTGATACACTAGCGCCAGAAATGGTTGGGAAAAGTTCGAACACCCCTCGAGCCGGCCCTATCGCAGATGGCTGCCTGTTATCAAGGCTTATAAAGAGAAGGTTTCAAATTCGCAAGAAAATGACTTTCAGCACCGGAAAATATTCAATGTCCAGTACATAAATCTGGAACTGAACTATTTGCCTTAAATGTTCTTAATTTAGTAAATAAAAGAAACAAAACTTAAATGAAATTGAAGCTCACCAAATCCCCTTGCTATGCCTCTGTTGCCATATTGTGATGGTACATTTAGTTATGAGTTACTAGAACATACGTATTAGAAATAAATTAATTTGCTTTCAAAGCATTTAATATATTTTAAGAACATTGTCTTCCTTTACACTTATTTTAAAAAGTGCTAAAAATGACAAAAACGTGATCTTCTCTCTACAGCCGTCGATCAGTAAGCGGAAAGCACGCAGGGACATGTTCTCCTGTCAGATATACGGACTGTAATTTTCAAATGTTTCATTCAGTTTCAGCCCATGAATATCGCTGTAACATATACAGATATACACTGGGGGCTGCATTTTCCTTCTCAAGACTCTGAATAAGCGCTTGCTGTTGGAAGTCAATAATTATGTTTGTGACGGTGTGATTAGATATATGCTTGTTTCACTCATATATAATGTTAAGCTAAACCAAGAACATAACAATAAACAAAATTGATCTGCGTACATAGTTTAATTTCTGAAAACCCACAAATGTCCTTCCCAAATTAAAACATGGCTTTTATATTTCAAAACAAATATGGATCTTCTCAATTTGTTTATTTTTATAATAACAGATTCAATCAGTGACTGGCAACGTAAAAAATAATGTGAAGTGGGTGATGAGAAAAAGTGTACTAGGAGTTTGCGGCTACATAAGTCAACCGCAATCGTAATATTATTGTTATAGGGGGATGTGGTGGTTCTGCTCACTACTAGCTCAAGAAAAGTAGCCATATAACAAATATTGCTATTTAATTCTTTAACAAAGTGATTAACAACAAATATATCAATTAGCAATATAAATAGGAACAAATTCAAAACGATCATCAAAATGGCCACCAACGTATCACGTGAAGTCACATGGCAGTAATAGCTCCCATAACACAACACACGCAAAGTTTCAATACTTGGAGTACCCCAGTTAATTTCGAATAAAGATAAAAAACAACTAAACAAGTTACTAGGAGTACTAGCATCAAATACCTTTTAACAAACTACTACACACAAATACATTATCAAAGAGAGCTAACTCCAAGAAGTAATGTCACTAATATCTAATCGATAAAAAAGGAATGAATATGTTCCAGGTCATTAATTGAAAAAAAAAAGGACCACCAGACTTACCATTAGCCTACTTTCAAACTTCATTCAATAAATCAATAAAACACCCAGTGACATTGTTTCAACAACGTGCCCCTACCTTACATGACTATGTTGTCTTACCTCGAAACTTACAATGGCCGAGACGAACCGGCCTACCTAGCAAGAAAACAACATCGGATGCTACGAGCCAAACCGTCACGAGGGAACCCGAAGTTAACGCAGGACTCTCGCTGGTGACGTCACGTAATACGTCAGAGCCGAGTAAGCGGTAGATTTCAGCGTACAGTTTTCATCACATACACTTTCGATACAACAACCAATTCTAACCTTAAAAAAATATGTTTTATGTCGCGACAAGTTACAATCAATTAACTCGATCAACCACTATTCTAGATCATAAAGCAATATTTTTTTTAGCTTCATTAAGTTAGCCCCAAGTGGAGTTTGAGGATAAAACTACATGACACTAACGTTGGTGCTCCAATAGGAACAAAGACATAATAAAAAAATGTGGGGGCGGCCAATGTGATGTCATTTGTTCCCATTGGAGCACTAATGTTAGTGTGATTTGCATTAACGTGCACTCATCCTATAACTTCATATGGGAGGGTCGAACTTTATGAAGCTACATGTTTGTAATGCACTACGCCAGAGTAATATCTTCATTTTCGAGAATCAAAGAATCATTAACGCCGTACATACGCAAAGCATTTTGTATTTAATGAGGAAAAGAGCCATGGTAATCGCTTTTCTTGTGCCTCTCTAAACATTTGTTATATATTTTAAGTCTTGAGTGATATAGATAGTCTACAGCGTCAAGATTTTACAAAGTCTTTAAACTCTTAATGAAATAATACAGTTTAATTTCAATTATGTTGCTGCATTTCTGTCTCAAGGTACTTGAGGTAAACAGTTTCCACAAACCTTCATCATTAAACTTTCTCCAGAAATAATTGAAAGTCTTGCAGTTAGAAAAGCAGAAAACTGTTTCAATCATTTAATTGTCGCTAGTGCGATCTGTTGATGTATTTTGAAGTGCTATTTCTTAATATTCGAATAAAAGATTCTCTGATTGTCTTGCATTTTACAGGAGGGGTACTTTCATTCTTATAATTAATTTTAATATCCTATAGAGTGAGTCAGGTTATTTTTTATTTCATAACATGCTAGCTTATGATATTTAAGCAACAGCTTTAAAGGTGGAGTCAACTCTATACATATCCTTTGGATTATGCAGCGCGTAATGACAAATTTATCTTGAAAGCATGTTAGTTTCGTAAATCGAATATTGTCCATTTTTGTCAATCAATTGATTTTTCTCTTAAATAACAGAAAATCTATAAAAGAAGAAAAGGGACAATTTAGTTATTAAGTAACGTGCCAACATTAAGTGTGTTTGGTAATTTATTTTTACGGAGTTGCGTAGCTATATGATCCGTACACTGATGTGTATACAGATACAAACAGTTTTTCTACGTGACGATGCTAAATAGAGATTAAAGAAAGTAATTATTGATTAGTTGGTAATTAAATAAGAATGCGGTTTTAAATAGCTCTTTCTGTGACAGCAATCTTGTCTATCAAGGTTTACAAACGTCAACTCTGTGTTGAAGTTACGTGGAAATAATGTGGCGAATGTGTCGTGTGCACTCTCTGGAGTGAGCGAGAGAGTAAGAGAGTGTCTTTGCAACTATTTGTGGTCAGTGGCGGATCCAGATACAAGTTTCGGGAAAGGCGATTCAGTGGAAAGTAGAAAGCATTGTGATAGGAAAGTTTTTTCATATTTCTAACTCATTTGAAGCTATCATTTAATTAACAAAAATAATAGCATATTGTATTTTTATATATTACAGACATGTCACATAGTTCCGTGGGTTTCACCCAGGAACTCCGCTAGGATATTCAGTTATTAGGGTAGGGTGTAAGTGAATATTTGCACGGTTTCCATCGATATTTTTACCGTAAAATATTTAAGTTGGTGTGTGCGCTGGAGAATTTGGGAGGGTGGCATTACCACATGTAATATCTGGCAGAATCACTGGTCTCACCAGTATTCCTTCAGAAAATAACGAATCGTTAAACTTCTTCTCGATTGCTTAACGAGTTCTAAACGATTATTTACATTAACATTTGTTCATTCACGCACCATGAAAAATATTGATTATATTATTATTAGCCCACTAACTATTATTGCAAACGAATTAATGAAACACACAAATATTTATGTTGTTATATTTACGCAAATACCTAATGTATGATACATGTTGAGATTAACACAGAAACGCTGACAGTCGCAGTGATCGGGACTCAAGCCTGGAACTCCCAGTTGCAAGTAGGGTATACTGTCCAGCCCATTACACCAACACGGCACGGCCAATTCTTTTTGAATATAGACTGTTCCTCTCGCCCCGAAACTGTTACAGTTCCCCATTGCTGTTACGAGGCCCACGCACTCCATCACATGCGGAGATTTTTAGTTGGAGAATCGTCTGCAGTCGTGCAAACGCGAAAGAATAGGTGTTAGATTAAATCATAAAAAAGCTCCACCTGTAATGGAGTGCCTGGGCCTCGTAACAATCAATGAGGAACTGGGAGGGTGTGGAAGGGAGAGGAATATTCTATTGGCTGTTGCAAAATAACATCGACAAGGTTCCTGACATAAATATAAACCATAAAGTGTACATGAATTCTTCCTTTTGGTGCTAGAGGCTGCCCAAAGTGTGGGAAAACGAACTTTGGAGCTTAATAATGCCAATACTGTTAACAGCAGAGCTGAGGAGGCATGGTACTCTCAAAGACTTTAAACCTGCTCTAGTCAAATATACACATTCCAAAACTGTCCCATAGTGCTGTTACCGCCCATAAAATTAAATGTATCTTATCTTATCTTATCCAAAACTGTCCAGTGTTTGCGCAGAGGATTCACCTAACGAAGCAGGATATTAATTTAAAAAATCTTAAGTAAAGGTATGCCGAATGAAGCATGAATGTGACTAGCTTCCAGCAAGTAATAATAATTTGTTTGCAGCAAGCCGATGTTTCAAACAGATCACGGTGACTGTTAATTTTCTTCTTAATCTCAGCATAATATTTATGTTTGCCGTTTATAACGCTACATCTGTCACTGTTTTAACCCAAACACTACCAGTGACGGTATTTTTTTTCGTCACTCACAACGATATATTTTTGGTTGTAAAAATGGCAATATCAATTAGGATCTCGGGGAGTGCGATTATTATCCTAACTCCCTCTGGGTCCGCGCCTGTTTGTGGTAGACGTTCAAAGTTTAATAGAGTCAGTAGTGTATTTCTATTAAATGCATTCATACAAGGAAATCTAATTTAAATTGAGTACTTCATCGACTACATGAATGTATGCATAATAAGTTAAAATTACCTGATGAACAGAACTTGAGCACATAATTTCACAACAACTTTAGTGGACATTATATTAAACCACTTTCAGAAGTTTATGTTAAAATATACCTCCTATTTGTGGATCAACTTTAAGATATCGAGACAAAAATTGAAGTTATGTAAAATTGTTCTAAGCGATTCCCCAATGTGATATATAAGTGCAGATCTACGTATGTACGGAGAAGCATAAAAAAATAAATAAAACGGGTATTGTGATAGTCAGTATCGCTATAAGTTAAAACTGTTCAAAATTTGAATTACCGATTCCGAGTTTCATTGAAATCCAGAAACAGAGATTCTGGTTTCCTTATTTTGGCCAAAGCATACCTATTTTGTTTGTAATTATCAGGGATATAATGTGAGTATTGCAGGTTGTACCAGTGAGAACTCTCAACGCTTGGAAACAATTAATATATGACCGTTTCTTCCGTTTCACTAGAATATAAAGTACTTTCCACAAAACAAATCTTACAGTATCTGCATTTAATGGTATCAATATAGTCAGGTTGAAGTAAGTTTTGTTTTTCTAATTAATACAAAAAGCATAGAACATAATTTATAGCAGAGAAGAAACCAAAGCAAAAATAGTATCTCAACACAATTGTTCTAAAATTTCTATTCCAAAGGAAATATTCAATTCGATACAGCATCTTGCAGAAATACATTAATTCCCAGTAGTCAGCCTAAGGCTCAGGTGCTTAACGGCCTTAAGATGAATTCAAAAAATTAGTAAGACTAGAGATATGCAACTACTTAATGATTCGATGACCAAGTAAAGAGTGTTTTAATTAGTGAGACTGTATTATTATAGGAACTGATAGAAAATTAACCTTCGGTTCTTCTGGTGCCCTCGCGAATAATGAGAGTTATATGCCTACTACCTGCATAGTTAAAGAGAAAAAACTACCGAAACTTTGAAGAGTAAACTAGAGTCCGAATAAACGAATGGCGACTAATCAATTTCGGTTTTAACCGAATACCGACGTTGTAAAAATAGTTTAGGGTTAGCAGTTTGCAGATGCTATATTTGATTGATACTCTTAAATCAAATTATATGAAAAATTATTGAAGTATTCAGTAAAACACAGTATAGAAATGGTATTATAATATACAATTATAGTATTACAGTATAATGTATTGTACTCACTCTTTTGCTCAGGGAACTCGCAAGTTCATTGCCGCAGTAACAAACGTTCAACATTGGATTCTATCCTGGGGAACACCAAGCCAATCTTCATCACGGTCATCTACTTCTCGAAAATCTCTTCTAATATTGTTCTCACAACGACGCCTCGGTCTTCCCAACGGTAACTTTCCATCGGGCTTTCCAACCAGGAAAGAATATGATCGTTTTCCTCCCATTCGACCTACATGGCCTGCCAATCTTAGTCGTCGCGATTTCATTATGTTTACATCTGCTAAATCGTACAGTCCGTGGAGTTCTTCATTATGCAGTCTCCTCCATTCTCCAGTCATCTCGGCCCGTATATCTTTCTAAAGACCTTATTTTCAAACACAAGTAATTTATGTTCAACTTCTAGGGCCGTACTCCAAGTTTCGGAACTGTAAAATATTACGGGCAGAATAACCGTTCTGCATATTTTCAATTTCAAATTCCTTGATGTTAATCCGGAGGTTAGGAGATTTTGGACTGAATAGAAACATGCCTTGTCCGATACTAAGCGACTTTTTATTTTTTCCGTGACCTCATTTTTGATTGTTAGATATGTTCCTAACTATTTAAATTTGTTTAATTTTTCTATGATCTCCTCACAAGTTATTACGTTCTTATTTCCTTAATTCCTTGCGTTACTGCTTGTTATGAATTTTGTTTTACCTATATTTATTAATCTCTTCACACGCTTCTACTAGAAGTTCGTTGTTACTTTGTGGTGCATCTATTAAATCTACATCATCCACGTATGCGAACAGTTGATTCAGATCATTCAATGTTAGTCCCTTTTTGTCATCTTTAATTTCTAAAATCACAAATTGTAACAAAACGTTAAACGGTAGAGGGGATAAGAGATTGCCTTGTTTTAATCCCTTCCGAATCTCGAAACTGTCTAACATATTATTACCTATCCGTAGTCGGTTTATATGGTCTCTGAGACACCGTACTAGCAACAATAAATGAAAACTAGTACCTTCCTGTCAAAACTAGATGATTTGCTCACTCGTCAGTGCGAAATGAATAAAATATGTTGGCAACAGTCATTGGGACTGTCACTTCCCCGTTGCGAGCTGTACCCCTAACTTATTGAGTTTTGGGTGTTGCGCCCCCTTCATCGTAATCAGACTCTCCAGGGGATTGCGCCCCCATGATGCAGATCTCCCCACAAAGCCCCTAAGGGCTCCGACGCCATAGGGGAAGTTTGCCCTATTTATTGTAAGGAACTCATGGTGGTATTCCTTCATACCAACGTTCATTTCTCTAGCTCAAACCGTGACTATATCTTCGAAAATAATAATTTTAAAATCAAAGGGATATGATTAGTTCGCAGATGTTCCCATTGTCTGATCATGAGTGAAAGATCATTCCAATCGGTCGTGCACTTTTTACGTTATGACACCACAAACACTGTTACTTTCATTTTCATATAATATAGATTTATAACAATACACTCGGAAGGTATGCAAACACCTGGAAAAGGTGTTTCTTTGAAAGAAACATTGCACCATGTCCCACGAGATCCTCCTAAACTAATTCCTGTTTTAAGAGATTTTGAATATATATTACAAGTCTGAAGAATACATTAAATAGCGATGCAATCAATGCTATAATAACTATAACTTACAAAGAGGAATACAATTTGTAGATTTCAACTTTATTATACAGGCGAAACTCTCTAACAGTTAGCCGTGAAACGAGTCATAGCAAGGACAAATTTGGCGAATAAAGGTGTTTAAATTTCGTTAGTGAAAGTGTTGAAAATCGTGAGTACAAGGTATTTTTTTGAGTAGCTAAACATAAGTAATTGTTTCCAATTAAACTTTAGACATAAATGTTGCACTAATACATGCTGATCAAACCAATATAAAGTCCATTGCTTTTGAAATTCCCACCGCCTAATTATAAATACTCTTAGTTATATATTTATTCATTTAAGTGTTTCACGTACTTCTTCAGCATTCCCCAAGTGTCAAAACTTTAATAAAAATATTGTATAACTTTATAGAAATTTCATTCTTAACAATTCAGCTGAATTTTACTAACCATGTAATGGAAACAGCCACAAATTTGTCATAGTCAGATTTGTTTCACGGTTGTTGAGTACACAGTAAAACTATCCCTCTCAGCTTGCATTTGAAACTTTGCTTAGCTCTTCCCTATAGAAAGATTTTTGGTGTCAAGGTATTTCACGTGTTCACTTCTTTTCACAAAATTTTCCATCGCGAATAATACCAAACATACGCAATGAATGGCTTTGTGATAATATAGTTCGTATATGTCTTTGCTAGATGCTAAACAATGTTTTGCAAATTTATTGCCATGAGGGATAGATAGAGGTACTACATTTTAACAGTCTCTGTCCTACGCGAATCCTACGATATGTTTTAGAAGATTATATATATTTGTATTATTATTTAGGAATATTTTCGTGAATAAATAAATTAAAATGGTATAATTTCTTCAGCAGTGCACAGAATTCACTGAGTTAAAAATAACATTCGAGCAGCGACAGCGAATATGATTTTATTTTATTGCTCACACAGTTTTTGAATTCATAAAATCTCGTTGCATGCCGTGCCTAAAATAAGAGTTAAGTTAAACAATGCATACAAATAACAAATATTATGCTGCCTCCAGATAAAATATATCTCAATTTACCACTACTTTGAATATCATGTTAAAGGTACAGGTAGGGTAGACCCGGGCTATTTCTATCAAAAAACATTATTTGGTTTGTTATGTTATATTAGTGGGTGCTTACACCATGAAACCTTTACTACTGCAGAGGTAACGTTATTGTGAAATGTTATTCATAGTTCCTGTTCAAGCGAACTCAATTGGTTTGAGTTCTATTTGCATTATGTTATATAAGGTAACTTATCTCTGTAAGTATCGGAATCGGAGTCTAAAATTACGCAATATGAAGCTATTTTAACCTAACAGTTTTTGGCCATCCTGATCAATTCTCTACTGTAGTTGTTGACTGTAAAACACATTAGTGTTAATAAGCAAGGTAAAAGGAACAGAAATGTATTCCCTATGCAATGAGCACGTGTCGTGAACAGAACATCGAGGATATGGAGGTAGCCATCCAAATATTATCAACAATGGATGTCACGAAGCCAGTTGAACGGATCGAGCCGTTACCTTCCAAAGTGCCCACAGTACCACGGGTACTTAGGAAAAAGAAGCTGTGTGCACTTTAGAACCATAAAAATGGGATGAAAGAAGAAAAATCTCCAGAGTTCTTGTCGAAATATGAACTAAGGGTACCTGATTCTTTGTCAGACTGCTAACGCCTGAGCTACAGCAATCTATAATAATGAAAGAAACAGTAAAATTACATCTTATATAATCTAGCAACTTCGGAGCATCATGAAGGCCTAAAAAACCGTTTTGGGAAAAGGTGCAAATTTCATATCCGGTTATTACAGGATGTACGGCATGGTGACGATTTGCATTTTGCGGTTTACGATATTATTCTTTAAAACAGGCAGACAAAGGGGAATTTTAATGTGTCCAGAGAATTCCAATCGTTGTGCTCATAAGTTCTATGTATGGTAATAGGACCCAAACAATTTATTTGGTGTAACTATCTATAAACAGAGGTTGAACAGATTTGTCCCACCAATGATCGATATTATCCGTGTGATTTTTAACCTATCTAAGTATGAATAGTTCGAGTAGAGGTCGAACACACAAACTGGGCGATTTCAGATGGACGGACCTACAGGTATTGTGTAAAAGGTGCATGAAACTTATTATATCTACTTTACTTATCTAATTTTCGTTTGACTGGCACTCACTCTATTTAGGGAGACCGCCCCCTTGTGCTCCCCTTGGCAACACCCCTGTTACTGTTATTGCTACGACAGTTACTGGCAGTACTAATCTAAAGGCAACTTTAAGCTATATTTATGGCGAAGAAAACTTATTGCTGTATTTGACCACCAAACCATCAGCAGAGAAGGAAGGACGTGCCACTTGAACCTGACAAGAATTGTCACGAATTTTGACAGAGAAATGGCCACTTTGTTGTATAGAACATGCCTCGGTACGTTATACAAACCTTTAATATCCAATATTATACACCTGTCGAACCCAGATTCCCTAGGATAAAGTTAATGACAAGCTTCAGCTCTTCAAGTTCGGTGTATTAATTACGAAATATTGTCGTTATTCGTTTTTGTAGCAGCGTATCACATTATGACACCAACTTTGCATTATGACATACTTGATCTGCAATAATTAGTACGTTAAGTATTGTTCATACTTAACCATTCAGTCCCACGAAAGTCCTCAGCAGCATTTTCTTCTTTTCCTCTTCATTATGGTGTAAAGTTTATTAGTATCTGTCGTGTGGTAAACAGATTGATGGACTGTTCAAGCAAGGATAATTCAACAGAAGCTTCATCTGCTTCCCTGAATGGATATCAATCAGTATCTTCGGTGATGGAAATAAACATATTGACAATATATAACTTTCTCTATTTGTCACGTTACAACAACAGAAGCTTAGAAATCATAGTGGAGACAACGGTGTTGTATTGTTTGCATCCACTTTATTATCAATTCTACGACCACACAGCGATATCAGTTCTTGTCCATCTATGCGATAAACTCTTGTACGACTATTTAGTTAATTTGATACGTGTAAACCAATCGAACAAATATTCTTTACGAATATTCCTTATTGTCAGATTTTCTAATGTAACAATAGAGTCAACAATGATGACTGTATATA